>CAHIKZ030004896.1:650000-742500 GCA_903632075.3 Acanthosepion pharaonis | reverse complement strand
ATATTTTCTTACTTGTAATAATTCCCAGCAGGAATTTGAGATGCTAGAGGATTTCTCTTTGTCTCTGGAGAAGCCATATTTATATTTTCTAATAGAGATTTGGGTGGGCCATATTTATCTTCTTGATCACTAGAGAGGATATATTCCTCAAATGAGTAAACAGTGAGTCATGGGTATTTTACAACTTGAGGACAGCAACCTGGAAAGAGGTGAGGATATATTTCGAAAGGAAGACAGCACAATGGGCTTGTAAGCTACCCCGTGTGGTAGCTGACTGGCTGGACAGAGTTCCGGTGAGGTAAGGCTTCACCTGTGCTAAAAAAGCAAATGCTCAGTTTGAGTTTTGGAAGCTGACTGACGGACTTTCATCACTCTATAAAGTGGTGGCATTAAGTGGCCTTCACATGACCCATGTGATTTCATCCAAAGCAAAGGGAGATAATCACCTTTTGTATCCATACATGGATATTCTGCTACTTATGAAATGTTTTTATGATCGAAACAAATGGAAATATGCAGATGATAAATTTGGTGAGTATGGTGGATGTGGAAGAACCTCCTGTCCTAAAGATTTTATTTTTCCTTGGGCTTGTTTTGCAGAGTGTGCCTTTGCATTGTCATGCTGGAGTATAATACCTTCTTTGGTTTACCAAATCAGGATATTATAATGTAATTCTTCATTTACCTGATCAAGTTGCTGGCAATAATTGTCTGCAGTGATGGCCCTTTCATGTTCCATAAGCTCACAATGGATGAAATCTTTCATTTTCTACCAAACACAAAGCAAGTACTTCTATGGATGGAATCCTTCATTTGGTGTTAACACCGGTTCTCTCACTTTGTGATAAACACTGTTATTTTCTTTTTTTGTTGACATGCAAAACCCATTTTTCATCACCTGTAACAATGCAATGTAAAAATGCATGGTTGGCATTCCTAGTTAAAAGACAGCAGCAGATGGTAGAATGTTGTGTTTGGTTCTCAAGTGAAAGCTCATAGGTTTTCTCAATTCACTTGAGATATTCATAAGTAGTTGAACATATCACACTGAGTTTCTGTGTCAAATCTCTGGTACTTTGATGTGGATCCAATCCAGTATCATCTTTCAAAAGCTATTCCTTCAAATTGGGTTTCCTTCCAGAAAAAATCTTGTTAGATTAGATATGTTACAATCGCCTTTTAACCCTTTTAAACCACAGCTGACACACAGAAGCCTTTAATGCATCTGTATACATTGCACAAATGTTTTTAAATACATCAGCAGAAGCACTACCCTTTCAGAATTCATACAGTAAGCCAGCGGTTCCCAAATGGTGCAGCATAGCACAGAGGTTAGCAGATGAGACGGTATGGTTGAAAGACAATCAAAAATTTAAAAAGTTTCATATTACTATACTTGTAATTGCATGCATGAGTCCCAGTATAAATAGTTATAAATAATTATTGACCGATTTTATCATTGTCATATTTCTGCATTATATCACGTATTAAGAATCCACAATTTGGAGGAGAGAGTTATCAATGATAATGTTCTGACTTGAAATACGCGGTTATCTCACTCTAACTCTCTCTTTGTTACTTTTTATTTTTAAATGTACGTTTTATCACATAAAATCTGGTAATGCGTGAGAAAATTTGAATTCCGAAAATGCGTCTCAAAGAAAAAAAATTGAGGAACCACCGCAGTAAGCAATGGGGTTAAATACTGAACTGCATTATAAACTACATACTGTCAGACAGGAGAGATGATAAACTAATTTTACACGCAATTAACATTCATCATTGGTTTTGCCTTGGTTGATTGACTCATAATTCATAGCCATTAAATAAATAATTACTTGCTGAACAGAAGAGATGATAAGCCAATTCTAGACGCTAGACAAAAATGAAAGGTTGATATTCTTGTTTAAAAGACAGACTGCTACAAATGTTTGAATGTTTTGTTTCGTCCCCAAGCGAAAACATATGAAGAACTTAAATTCTCTCTTTGCAAGTTTTCTCAATTAAGCTCTGAAATGCACTATAAACGACACCCTATCAGACAGAAGATATCATAAACTACTACTAGGTGCAATTTCCTACAATTCAACCTTGGCTCTACTTTTGTTGGTTGACTCAAAATTCATAGCAGAGAAATACGTAATTACTTTCCAAATATCCCCATAGAAGAGATGATAAACTAACTCTAGACCAGTGGTCCCCGATTTTGGGCCATGCCCAACTTTGGTATTTCTAAAAATCTGGTGCTCGCCTGTAATATTTAATTCTTACAAATTTTACTGCAGTTCACATGAAGGAAGCAAACTGAATGCTCACACGCGCTGATTGGCCGACAAAACATGGGTTCTTCTAGTGACATGCATCAGGCCCTCTCCTTTGTTGACTGAGACACGCGAGTGTGGGGTGACGGAAAATACCATGTATGCCAATTAAACATGTACGTACATACACACAAAATATTTTTATGTATGCATACTGTATATGCATCGTATGTATTAACATGCATTAACATTAACACTCTCACTCAGACTCACTAGAAAACAATTCACTGTTAATAACTCATTCTCGAATTGCCCCTTTATTCTGTTGGTATAGTATGCCAAAGGATGCACATTCTACGCATACCCCACCAAAATATTACCATGCCCTACTGGTGGAGTATGTGCCCCACGTTGGGAATCATTGCTCTAAACAGTTTCCCACTATTCAACCTTGTTTTTGTTTTTTGGCTCATAATTTATAGCAGTGAAATTTGTAATGCTTTGGTTGGTCCATATTTTACTGGAGAATATAGATAGTTACTTTCTAAATACCCTAATAGAATTTCTAGTGGATTCCATTTTTTATATGAATGGTTTAGCCATTGTATGGTCAGTTGAAAACATGGTTTTCTTGTTATTTTAAGCAATTTTTTGTAAAGGGCATACACTGATAAAGATACTAGTTTACTCACTGTATATTCCGGCGACCGAGACATGAGAAGTTCTCTTTGGCTGCTGGCATAGACAGGTGTAAGAGAAAAATAAGGATAAAGGAAACTTGAGGCTGAATCACAGTATGTTGCCAGTTGAAAAGCCCCATTCTTGGGAGATTTTTGAATCAGTTCAATGAGGACCATCTGGTCTGAAAAAAAAAGAAGTCACATAATTCTCCATCATATACAATTTTGCAGTCTGAGAAGTTGTTGTCCAGAACTACGTTGTTAAATCTAGCAAAATAACCAAATATCAAAATTTTAAAACTCACATCTGAAACTTTTTAGCACCCCCTCGTAATCCCAAATGTTTGTTCTGCTTTTGTCATTACAAGGCACTAGAACGATTTTCAATCACATTTGAAAAGATTATTATATTGGGATAGCCGACATTTGTTTTTAAAAGATTTTTAAAATTGAAATTTTTTTTATTGATTCTATGTATTTATGTTTTTGTACAATTATGATTACATTATGTTGAAACACCGGTTCTCATCCAACCATCTAAGTTAAGCAATGTTGAGCCTGATTAGTACCTAGATGGGTCATCACTTGGGAATATCAGGTGCTGTAATCTTGTATGTGTGTGTGGTGTGAGAGATAATGGTTCGAAAAAGATATGAGTCCATCTGTTCTTCCCCCAGATATAGGTTAAAATAATAGGACATGTAAGTGAAACATCATCATTAAATTAATCATGTATGGCCATATCACAATTAAATGCCAGTTCTCAACCAATCAGCAATATGTAATGTTGAGCCTAGTCAGTACCTAAATGGGTGACTGCCTGGGAATACCAGGTGTTGTAAGCTTGGATATATAATTCTCGTTTATTCGATTGAGTATTGTCGGCGGGGAAGGCAATTCCAAAACAGTAGCGTCACCACCATTAACACACTGCTCTTCATTAATGAATTGAGGACTGTTGGCTACTGGCTTTTTTTTTTTTTTTTTTACATTCGTATACAATACGTTAGAATGTTCCTTCCCCCTCTGCTATGCACCGGTAGCTTAGGAGTGGGATCTCCGACTGAAGCCAAGTCAGTAGGGTTTCGATCCTGCTTGAGGCAACTGGATCTCTAGACTGGATCTCTAGCCACACTGATGATCTGTGATACAACAAAACAGGCCTGTGGATGATCATATATATATATATATATTCACTAGCTTTTGAAAATATAGGTGTTTCTGTTTTTTATTTTTTGTTTAAATAATTATATATATATATATATATATATATATATATATATATATATATATATATATAATTATGATTATTTAAACAAGAAATAAATAAAAGATAATTATATATGTATTTATACATTAAAAAAAATCGACCTTAGCGTTGCGAGTGCACGCTCCAAAAGTTTGTATCTGTTATCAATAACACATTTCAAAAAAACATATTTCGATTCGCATTATATTTTTTCGTCTCGGATGCTACCTGAATTTTACCAAAAACAAAATAATTTCTATGTCTGAAGATGGCTGAATGTACAGTCGAAAGTACGTGCGTATTAACGAAAGACCTTATACAGCTTATAATTTAAAAAAAAACAAGGATCATAATATTCATTGAGTGATCGGTAGGGTAATGCATCTTTAAAAATTTTGTTAGCGAAGGGATTTCGCCATTTTATATTATTAGCTTTTCAGTCCGTTCAGCGGTACTTTCCGTGGAGATGCTGGCAGCAGAGCGTGAGGCCATCTGAGAAAGGTGCAACGAAGTTTGCTTTGTGATTTCACTTGCCCTTGCTGCTTCTGTGTACTGGAGGCAGCAGCCGTGCGCCGTCCAAAAAGTTTTGTTCTCTTAGGCAGCATTTTAACCAATTTTAAAAAGGCAAAAGTAATAAAAGGTATGTAGGTTTTTTGAGTGCAAAAAATACATGTAGTCTAAACGTAGGAAGGTTAGAGAGATCCCAAAATGTATGTAACTGTATCAAAAGGGGATCGAAGACAAAAAAAAGTGAAGTTTTAAAAATTCGACTAAAGCTAAAACGGAAACGGATCTAGTTATAACTAGGAAGTAAAAAACAGTTTGGATACATAATCAACAACTTGCGGTTTCCGTAAGAAGCGAATGAAGTGAGCCAAATGCGGGACAGTAATCGCAGAAGTGTGAACACGCTTGCGAGTTAGGGTATAAAGAGGCGGTTGGCCGGTTGACCTTGAGCGCACATACTAAGATGACGTACGTACGCACGTGCACACGCGTGCGTAAGAGAACTGGTCGCGCGTATGATTGGATAGGCCCAAGGTTAAACGTTTGCAACCGTGCCAATGAACTCGCAGCAACCTCGAACAGTTGACGCGATTGGTTAACCTCCAGCTGGGTTAGTCAAAGCAGTGCACAGTGGCGGATGACGTTTCAAAATAGTATCTGGCGACTTTATTGTATCGGGTTTTTTTATTGATAAATATGAAAGCTATGTAGTTCCTTATCCCAAAATAAGCACTGCCTTTTTTATTTACGTCGTCACCGATGTAGCGTAGTCACTCAAAGTCAGCCAATCAGAAAATGGGATTTTCAAGCTTCATTTTTCTTTGAAAATTTTGAGCAGCCAGGAGATATGAGGTAGTTTTATTGATCAAAAGTTGAAAATACAAGCGTATTTACACTTCTTGCGAACAAAATTTGAAGCAATGTTAATTTCGTTTGCTGATGGATGATGAAGGCATTTATGTAGCACGAATTTAGATGAAAACGTGCAAGGAACATTTTTGGGCAGCGATGCGCAGTAGTAAAATTATAGCGAGTAGGTGCCTTTTGCTACACGTAAATGGCATGAAAAGACATAATAGTCCCCCGGTGCCTCCTTGAATGAAAAATGCAATCAAATGTGAAAAATTGGACAATTGGAGGAGCCGATTCTGTCCACTTGGTTTAAAAGTGGTGGCGTGAAGTGGCATGAAATGTGTTGGTGATTGCTCACTGAATTCAATCCTATGCAGCTCGGTGTTGACCTCAGTGTTTATTTTTATACTTAGACATGCTCTATCCCTGATGTTGAGCACTTTTACCTATAAATAAAGTATACTTTAAAAATATATTTTTATCATATATATATATTGTGTATTTAGGCAGCATCTTTTCATTCATACACGTTTCATTAAATAATATAAAAAAAATTTACATAAAATAAATAGACAACACTTGTCTATATTATTTAATGAAACGTGTATGAATATATATATATATATATATATATATATATATATATAGAGAGAGAGAGAGAGAGATACACTTAGTGAGCCAAACAATATATATATATATATAATCAAAAATATATTATATATATATTATATATATATATATATCAAAAAATAAATATAAATAAATATATATGCATATATTCATATATATATATATATATATATATATATATATATATATATATATATATATATATAAATATAAAAGACAATAGGAAAACTAGTTTACTCGACGCGTTTCGTCTAATGTGGACCTTTTCAAGGCAAAAATTTAAATGAATTTATTGAAACAAAGTATCTATAAACAACAAACATGTCATTAGAAACTAGTTTATAGATACGTTGTTTCAATAAATTCATTTCGATTTTTTTTTTTTTTTTTTTTTTTGAAAAAGTCCATATTGAACGAAATGCGTTGTGTAAAACTACAGTTTTCCTATTGTCTTTTTTCCTATAGTCGAGCTTTCTCGGGATTAATCCAACTGGAATTCTAAAGACCTCTACAACTGACCATCATGGATAAGTTCTGTCCTGAGTACTCCCTAAAAAACATGCCATACCCCTCTCTACATTCGTTCAACATATTCCTCACGGAGAAAATCGTGGACTTTGTAATGAGATTACGATCGAAAGCCTTTTTCTACCTTAACCCTCCAGAAACAACAAATTACAAACAGGAAACCTTCAACCTAAAGACCCCCAAAAAAGACTCCACCACCCTGTAAATTCCTGGATCCTTTCGAAAGGGACTTGTTTGTTCAACAAGCGATCCGATCACTTCTAAAAAGAACTACACAAAAATATAATAACAATTAGAAACTCCAACGACATTTTGGTAAAAGCAGACAAATCAAAAAATATCTATAAATGTAATTCCCCATCACACTACCACAAAATCCTCACGGAAAAAATAACAGAAACACACAAACTAGATAATTACAATAGTAGGATGTCCGAAATAGATACAGTGACCACTGAAATAGCCATAAAGTTAAATATTGCAGATAGAGTGGGAAAGATCCATACTAAGGATGCCTACATTTTTTTACGGACCATAAACAGTACTTCACTAACAGTACACAATCTAGACTAATAAATCCAACAAAAACAGAACTAGGCCTTATCTCAAAAAATATAATTAAAAAAAATAACCGACAATTTACTAATCCCAAGTACTAACCTTTGGAAGGATTTGTCAGACACAATATGATTGTTCACTAATATGAAGAATAAGGATAAAGCGATATTCATTAAGTTTCATATAATTGAATTCTATTCCTCTATCACTAGGGAACTCCTGGTCAATAGTATCAACTTTGCAAAGAACTATATAGAAATAACGGATGATGAAACTAATATCTTAACGGCGAGAAAATCACTGCTAACACTGAATAATTCCACCTGGACTAAGCGTCACAATGATGAATTCGATGTCCCCATGGGAGCTTATGACTCAGCCCAAGTTGCAGACCTAATATGTTTTTACATTTTAGTTGTGCTTAGTAGAATCGTAATACTAATCGGGAACTAACAGGGCTGTGTCGGGATGATGAACTCATCCTCATCCCTAATAGTAATGGTCCACTAACAACGAAATTACAAAAGAAAATTATCAGGGCCTTCAAATTCCTAGGGTTTAAGATCGAGATCTCGTCTAACCTTAAAATAGTTGACTACCTAGATATCACCCTTAACCTTAATTATAAACCTTTAAACCCTACCATAAAGAGAATGAAACCCCCAACTATATTAATATCGGGTCTAACCACAATCCCAAGACAAATACCCACTACCGTTTACACCAGGATTAGTAAACTATCATCTAATGAAAAAATCTTTAATGAAAATAAAGAACTATACGAAAAGGCCCTCCAAAAAAGTAGTTTCAACTGAAAAAAGCTCTTACGCAACCAACATTGGTAATACCGATACGCAAAAAGTGGAATGTAGGTGTAAAAATAGGAAAAGAAAAATCACTTGGTTCAACCCCCTTTCTGGAAACTGTCAAGTATCAACATCGAACAGTACTTCCTAAACTTAATTACTAAACATTTAAAAAAAAAATAAATAACAAACAAAAACCCCTCTAAATAAGATATTCAACAGGAAATCTGTCAAAATTAGTTACTCCTGCACTGATAATATGTACCAAATTATTAACTCCCATAACAATTACATTTTAAGTAAATTCCATAGGGAAATAACTAAATCTAACATGGAAACCCCCTGTAATTGTAGAATTAAGGAAAACTGCCCAGTAGAAGGCAAGTTCAGATCCACTAGGGTAATATACCAGGCAACCATTACCTCTAAAGAAAATACAACAAATCATAATATTTACATCGGCATTTCTACAGGAGAATTTAAAAAGAGAATCAATACACATAGACATTCATTCACCAGTTCAAAATCAAAACACCAAACATCCCTTTCGAAAAAGTTTTGGGAATTGAAGGAAAAGTTTAAATTTTGGGAATTGAAGAAAAAATAAATTGGAAAACGCCCCTAATAGTTTTAGGGGTAGACACAAGCTATATTTAGAAGAAAAATCAGGATAATAAAATATAAAGATCTATGCAAATTATTAAATCAACGGAGATAACTAATCGCGAAATGCAGATACACAAATAAATTCCAAATTACATAAGAATACATGTGTATATATGTGGGGGTGTAGGGGTACGTATAGTGGCATATATGTATGATCATGTAAATGTACACATATATGTATGTATGAAGATATGGACATATATAAGTGTGTTGGACAGCACGAGTTATTCTATTCGGTGCTCTGGTATTGCCCACAATCTATAAATCTATAACTCAATTAATTTACATTAATCTTAACGGATTTAAGTTTAAATCCTCCATCGCTTAGTAGTACAAAAACTATTTTCTGTGAATCTCAGAAAACACATTCCGGGGCCTTTATAAGAAATGCCATATAGTAGGAACAGATATTAAACTACAAACAAAAATCCTGGCTATAAATAAACTCCAAACACAGACCGTTTCCCCCGGGATAAGATACCTTATGCCCTCATCAATCGCTAATCAAATCTACTCTCATTAACAAGGCGCCTACTAGAGGAAGACTGACTTTGAAAATAATTTTAGAACAATGCCCCAAAATAAGCACATTAGAGGCTGACGATAGCCCCGTGAAGAACAGTATCAAAAAGACTATCCCTATGTTGAGGTAATTTTGTTTGTTTTTTTCTCTTTTTTTCGGTAAAAATACATATGCTCTGTTAAAATAAAAACATCGAGCTCTCTGTGGTTTTAATAATTAATATTACTAGGATCCACCCGGATTATATTTCAACGGATCGATTACCTGTACTATATATATATATATATATATATATATATATATATATATATATATATATATATATAGAGAGAGAGAGAGAGAGAGAGAAGAGGGGGAGAGTGGGAGAAAGAAATGAATAAATAATACGAAAAAATAGCTTACCTTTCAAGTTAATATTGATTATATCGGTTGGATGTTTCTGGTCAAAGAAAATCTGAAAAATGTAAAATTTCCTTCTTTCGATATCAACGTTTATTTAGAGAAACATAAATACGGTTCAACCTCTTTAATATGGCACCCTTGGGATCAGGCCACTGCCAGACTAATAATGTAGTCTTGCCAGCCCATTCCACATATATATTGCTGTGTTATCAAAGGTAGAACAAAGCTTAAAACAAGAAATGAAACAATCATCAACACTTCCAAACAAGGTTTTATTGTTTCACGCAGTAACTTCACCTGTTCAAGCATGCATAAAGATTTATGCTAACACTTCTTACCTGTAGTACAGGAGTTCTCAATCATAGGAGGATTCCCCTCTAGCAGGGAATTTCTGGGTTTCAATGAAGGAGGGAGAAATCTTTTATTTTTTCTTGTTTTTTATTTACACAATATAGAGCCCGTCATGAGTGTAAAAAACTCCTAGATAAAAAATAATCTATGTAAATGTATATGTACTATCATGGAAAAGAATAAAAATTTTCAATAATATACACAAATTATTTATAATGATCCTTTTGAGGTAAACAATTTTGGAAAGGTTTGTGGGAAATGACATTCTCACGTATGGTGAAAAGGATGCATTGGCAAAAAAGTTGGAGAACCACTGATCTAGACCCATCATCTGCAGCGTCTGCTCTCTTGGGTGATATATTGAATGGGTAAATATGTAGCTATATAATGAGCAAGATCATTATGTGGCTATATAATGAGCAAGATCATTATGTGGCTATATAATGAGCAAGATCATTATGTGGCTATATAATGAGCAAGATCATTATGTGGCTATGTAATGAACAAGACCATAGTGTAGCTATATAATGAGCAAGATCATTATGTAGCTATATAAAGAGCAAGACCATTATGTAGCTATATAATGACCAGGATCATTATGTAGCTATGTAATGAGCAAGACCATTATGTAGATATATAATGAGCAAGACCATAGTGTTGCTATATAATGAGCAAGATCATTATGTAGCTATATAATGAGCAAAACCATTGTGTAGCTATATAATGACCAGGATCATTATGTAGTTATATAATGACCAGGATCATTATGTAGTTATATAATGAGCAAGATCATTATGTAGCTATATAATGAGCAAGATCATTATGTAGTTATATAATGAGTAAGATCATTATGTAGCTATATAATGAGCAAGACCATTATGTAGCTATATAATGACCAGGATCATTATGTAGCTATATAATGAGCAAGATCATTATGTAGCTATATAATGAGCAAGATCATTATGTAGTTATATAATGAGCAAGACCATTATGTAGCTATATAATGAGCAAGATCATTATGCAGCTATATAATGAGCAAAACCATTATGTAGCTATGTAATGAACAAGACCATTGTGTAGCTATATAATGAGCAAGATCATTATGTAGCTATATAATGATTAAGATCATTATGTAGCTATATAATGAGCAAGACCATTATGTAGATATATAATGACCAGGATCATTATGTAGCTATATAATGAGCAAGATCATTATGTAGCTATATAATGAGCAAGATCATTATGTACTTATATAATGAGCAAGACCATTATGTAGCTATATAATGACCAGGATCATTATGTAGCTATTTAATGATCAAGACCATTGTGTAGCTATATAATGACCAGGATCATTATGTAGCTATATTATGACCAGGATCATTATGTAGCTATGTAATGAGCAAGATCATTATGTAGCTATATAATGAGCAAGACCATTGTGTAGCTAGATAATGACCAGGATCATTATGTATCTATGTAATGAGCAAGACCATTATGTAGCTATATAATGAGCAAGACCATTGTGTAGCAATATAATGAGCAAGATCAATAAGTAGCTATATGATGAGCAAGACCATTATGTAGCTATATAATGACCAGGATCATTATGTAGCTATGTATTGAGCAAAACCATTATGTAGCTATATAATGAGCAAGATCATTATGTAGCTATATAATGAGAAAAACCATTATGTAGCTATGTATTGAGCAAGACCATTGTGTAGCTATATAATGAGCAAGATCATTATGCAGCTATATAATGACCAGGATCATTATGTAGCTATGTAATGAGGAAAACCATTATGTAGCTATATAATGAGCAAGACCATTGTGTAACTATATAATGACCAGGATCATTATGTAGCTCTATAATTAGCAAGATCATTATGTAGTTATATAATGAGTAAGATCATTATGTAGCTATATAATGAGCAAGACCATTATGTAGCTATATAATGACCAAGATCATTATGTAGCTATATAATGAGCAAAAATGAGCAAGATCATTATGTAATGCTTATGTAATGTAATGAGCAAGACCATTATGTAGCTATATAATGACCAGGATCATTATGTAGCTATATAATGACCAGGATCATTATGTAGCTATGTAATGAGCAAGACCATTGTGTAGCTATGTAATGAGCAAGACCATTATGTCGCCATATAATGAGCAAGACCATTGTGTAGCTATATAATGACCAGGATCATTATGTAGCTATATAATGATCAGGATCATTATGTAGCTATATAATGACCAGGATCATTATGTAGCTATGTAAGGAGCAAGACCATTATGTAGCTATATAATAAGAAAGACCATTGTGTAGCTATATAATGAGCAAGATCATTATGTAGCTATATAATGAGCAAGACCATCATGTACCTTTATAATGACCAGAATCATTATGTAGCTATGTAATGAGCAAGGCCATTATGTAGCTATATAATGAGCAAGACCATTGTGTAGCTATACAATGAGCAAGATCATTATGTAGCTATATAATGAGCAAGACCATTATGTAGCTATATAATGAGCAAGACCATTATGTAGCTATATAATGACCAGGATCATTATGTAGCTATATAATGACCAGGATCATTATGTAGCTATATAATGACAAGGATCATTATGTAGCTATGCAATGAGCAAGACCATTATGTAGCTATATAATAAGCAAGACCATTGTGTAGCTATATAATGATTAAGATCATTATGTAGCTATATAATGAGCAAGACCATCATGTAGCTATATAATGAGCTAAAACACTCTGCTGTTATTGGCTGCTGCAGAAACTTTAAAACAAATTCTGGTACTGTCCTTATTGCCGCCCAATGAACTAATTTTGGCTGATTCAAAAAATGCTGGACCATGAAGTACCGGATTAAGGAGGTTGAATTGTAATAGTTATTTCTTAAATATAAACTTAATTTAGTTTAAAATAAAACTTTTGATGATAAAAATTTTTAAAAACCGTTTTGGCTTTTCTTAAGATCTTACTATGTTGACAGCTGTGAAACAATAGTAACAACTTTACCTGACAGTACAGTTTTATTCATATAATATTCGGGCCTAGATCAAGTGTCATGGTTCCCCCACCGAATCTATGATATGAGGCCCCCTGAATCTATGATATGGGGCTCCCACTCTACTACATCTCAATTTTCTAAATGCAAATTAGAAACATGTTGTAATACATCATTCCATCTTAAATAAATCAACAATGTTTTGTAGCAACTTTTCACATCAACTTTTCTTCTTAAAGAGTTGAATAATTTTAACACATTTAACATTATGAATAAAAAATAGAGAATTTTATATAGTGTTTTTTTAGACTAAGGATGATCAAAACAAATTCACAGATTGGACAAAAACATTCCAGAATAACGTCAAAATTTTTCATCCTCTAGTTGTGATTTGTTTAATTTCTAACATATATAAATGTTGCTAGAAAAAACAAATGTTGATAAGATATTGAAATTCATAAAGCACATCCCAGGGGAGTTGGGAGTGGTATGCACAGGCCATGTACCCACAAAGCTTTGCTAGTTTTGCCAAGAAGTCACTAGATTGTGCTGTCAAGCACCTACAAAAACAGGACACTTCCTGTCTTCATCCTTTTGTTTCTTTTTTTCTGTCCAGCATGTTGTGGTGACGACATCCACAGGGACCTTATTCCCCCGGGCTACTTTCCCCTCAGTGAGTGAACTTTATTCACATGCACACATGTATCACCCACACAATCCTAACTTTTAATGTTTTTCTTTTTCTCTCGTTTTACTCACCTATGTGAAAACAAAATTATAAAATATCGCCTTGTTGAAATTCCTTCCATCTCCTTACACCTGTCATTTACTTGTAGAAAAATTTGCAACTGCTTTTAGTTAAACTTGAGGGAGTGCCTGCAACAGGCTGTAATTAATAAATATCAAGAAGCAGTAAACAAAAGTTATCCGATTTTCTTTGATGAAGCATTGTCATTAATTTTGAACTAGTTTTTATTTTCATTTTATATTTATAGCAAATTTTCTACATTTTCTGATTGTTAAGTAAGCAACACAGATTGGAAATAAGTCTTAAGTTGTCTTAAGTTGTTTGAATTTCTTTGATGAAGCATTGTCATTACTTGTTTCTTTCCAATCTATGTTGTTTACTTAACAATCAGAGAATGTAGAAAAGTTGCCATAAAAAACAATAAAAATAAGATGATAAGAAAAACTAGCCCCAAATTAATAATGACAATGCTTCATCAAAGAAATCCAGACAGCTTAAGACTATTATGTCTACTTGTTTCTTTCCAATCTATGTTGCTTACTTAACAATCAGAAAGTGAGGAGCAAAGTATAAGCGTTACGTAACTTGGTGAAGAAGATGGGTGAATGGGTAAGAGAATTTCTTTGCAACGCTGTCGTGAACTGATGTCACATGTATCCATCTCTATCTCCTTATTGGCTTGTCTCGTCTAGAAGCTTTGCTTAAATACACTTCAATGGGATCATGAAGCATATTTTTTATTGTTAGTGGGAATGAGCCCGATTTGTTGAAAATGTTAAATATTCATTTTTAAAGGATTCATTTATTAACCAGAGGGATGTATAATCCTCTGGGTCAGAAACCATTTTTACATTTAATGATTGATTGTTGTGGTGTTTATTTCCGTCCTCATGCCACATGTGTCTAAAAACAAGCACTTATTCGTGTATGATACATAATTTTCTATTTTACTGTTACAAATGACATTACTTTGAACTGATTCTAAATTCAAGTCCAGCAATCTAAAAACACCAGAATTTAGTCAATTAAATCTTGCTTACCAGACTGATAACACCTGTTCTTGACAATGACTGAGATATTAATAAGTATTTGAATATAACAAGAAAAAAAACGTTGGATAATTTATTCATAACTTCAACATATAAAAGAATTCGGAATTCCCTGTATGTTACCGAGATTGATGTACACCTGAGGAAAGCCGGAGCGCACAATGGCTGAAACGTGATAAAAACAACAAAAATGAGGACTATAGTCCGAATATAAATAGTGTGAATATTGATAATTCCTCGTTCTAGAAATTCAGACAAAAATTAATAAAACCTGTTTGTATATATATATATATATATATATATATATATATATATATATATATATCTGTGTGTGTGTGTGTGTGTGTGTGTGTGTGTGTGTGTGTGTGTGTGTTATAAGGAAAATAATATATCCTAATTGTATGATATGACTCATCTGAGTGTGTCAGTGATCTGATGATGGTATCTGGAGTTAATCATGTGGTTTGTTCTATATACTTTACAACCTGATTCCAATTTTATCTTCTATAGAGCTGAGGAAATCCATATACTCAGCATTCTTAGTGACTTGCATAAAAATTGAATGTTTATCATGAGGTTTGTTTTGAGTATTTTACCTCGTTAGAAATGTTCACTAATTTGGCAAACTTATTGGTGTGTAGCCAAGCGATCTTATAACAAAGTTAAATGTTTGCCATGACGTATATACTGAACATTTTACATAAGTGGCTCTGATTCAAATGACTGTTCAGACGTACAGACTTTGTAGGCTTGGATGATAAACATTATAATATGGGAAATGTTTGCCAGTATCTTGCTGGCATCTTCTGCCAATTAAAATCAGATCAGATTCTCATATTCAACAGACTCTTCCTGATTTTGATAACAAATCAGACAATCAACAACACACATATCTGATGAAATCAAAATAGCAAACTCAGTTTGTCTTTGAGAAAAAAAAGCGTTGTTTAGTCAAAATGGAGATTAACAGAAAAGTTTTAGAAAATTTCTGGATCATATTGAATCTTTTAATCAGCAAGGATTTGTGGTAATTCCAAGATTTTGCCAAAACATTTGATTATTCTTTAATCATACTTACCCTCTTTTTTTGATAAATTATTAGTTATTTATGAAACTTCAGTCTACAATTGAATCAGTCTATAAGGCAAGGCCCAAGAGCAACTCAAAGTAGAGTGTTAGTGAATGAGATTGTGGTATGAATATAAAAAAGGGAAGAAGTGTACTTTATGAGGATATGTGGGAAACTGTTACAGTTATTTATGAAACTTCACTCTACCATTCGGTCAGTCTATGAGGTTAGACCAAAAGCAACTCAAGGTAGACAGTTATTGAATGAGGTTGTTGTATAAGAGAAGGAGGAAATAGGAAGTGTAATTTATGAGGATATGTAGGAAATTGTTATTGTTGTTTATGAAACTTAACTCTATAATTGAATCCGTCTGAGATGAGGCCAAAATGAAGCTGCTCTCTCTTAATCATCTGACCATTTTACCTTCTATCATCATGGCTAATGCTAAGCTCTAGAAGAGTGATTTATTGTAGATTCTCGGACTAATGTTTTCCACTGACATGAAATGGAAAGATATATTGAACTAATTGCTAGGTTTGCTGCTTGGAAAGTTGGTTCACTCTGTCATGCTAGACATTTTTTCATACCAGAATCTATCTTTCACATTTATAAGTCTACCATTCATCCATGCATTGAATATTGCTACTATATCTGGTCTGGTGCTTCTGTTACGCATTTACAGATTCTTGACGAAATACGAAGAAGAATCTGCAATGTTATCAGCCCTGACCTGGCATTTCAATTTCAGTCCCTTTCCCACTGCCGTAACGTAGCTTCTCTGTGCCTTTTCTATACTTTCATGGCAATTGTTCTGACAAACTTTCCTCTATGGTACCTAGACTTTATGAATTTAAGCCTAGTACTAGATTGGCAGAAAGGCCTCATCATTTTACTGTTGAAATGGCGAGATGCAACCGTACGTTCTATGCTAACAGTTTCTTCTCTTATACTTCTTGCTTGTGGAAATCTCTTCTGGCTTCTTGCTTTCTAGTCAACTTTGACCATCAAAAATTTAAATTCAATGCCAATCGTTATCTTCTGTTTTCTTAATTCCTGTCCTTTTATTGTTCTCTTCCTTTAAATCTTTTTCCATATTCTCTTACACTTAATAACTCTTTGTATCTTAGTGGCTTTATTGACCTTCTTGGGATAAACTGATTTTTAAAAAAATGCTAATTTTGACAATTTATAAAAATGCAAGCTGATTGGATTGTGACAGTTGTTATACAACTGTCACAATCCAATCAAAATGTATCTTTTTGAATTAAATTAGTTAAAACTAAAAGCTCTTAATACGATCTAATAGAAAAACAAATAAATTTCTTGGCAAACCGAAACTGCCCATAAGAAACTGTTAATAATGTTTTTCCTTTCAAAGTTCCATCAAAGCTGTTTTGATATATTCACAATAACTGGAATTCTTCTGGAGAGATCTCATTGGCTTTTTTTTTATTGAGCAAAGTAGAAAACTAAAGAAACAGTATAAAATTTGGCTGGATTCACATTACCTTATCAAATTGGAATTTTTCTTCAAATATTAATGGTAAGTTCCGTTTCACAAGCTTTGTGATTTTGTATTGCCCAAATATGAAGACACTTAGGTACAAACGATCTTTTCTGGGGAGACGTATGCCAGGAGCTGACACCTGAAAATACAAGAAGCAATTCTTTGATGTAAAGACTGCAACAAAGATCAGAACGAACATATCGAATTGCATGAGTCAATTAGAATCAGGCAATAATATGACATTTTTTTGACTCAATAACTTTTCATGCATCTGTGACATAGAGAGAGAAAAGAGGTGGATTTAGTAATCAACAGTGCAAAAGAATTAGGATGAAGGTGCTAATTACTTGGGTAGAATGGATTCCGGAGTAATTCCAGAAATAAGTTTTTTTTCTCTTGTTTTTTTTCTTTTAATAATTGTTTCTGGGGCTGAGTTATTAGTTAATTAAGTGTAATAATTCCAGAGTGATTAAGAGACGGAATCGTTAAAGTAAAGTTTGAGATAAATGGCGAATTGAACTTTTGGGTGGTCTGAATGACGGAATTCAACCAGACGGGATAAGTGGTTTTGGCAAAACTTAAGTAGACGTTGTCTGCGGAAGACCCAACAGGAGGTCCGAATCCAATTTTAGTATATCTTGAAAACTGGGTTCCCGCTGAGTTTCAGGGACCGGAAAAGCTTGCATGGTGGTCGATTTGCATATTAAAATTCGGGGGCGATGCCTAAAGATGGTTTAGCTCCGCCTCTCTCTATATAAGCTGTCCGCACGCTTGAGTTAGTCAGATCGCAGAACCGGGAAAGAGACGGCTTGTTGGAATTTGCTGGTCTGGTTGGTTGGTTGTCACGCGCCCAAGAGGTCCGATCCGAACCCAGAAATAGAAACAAACCCTGTATGAAACCAGTTAATTTTGCCAACAAAGCTGAGAAACCAAACTGCTATAATTACACGCTCCGACGAAGATCCCCGAATAACTTCCCTTAGATCAGCCGAAATTGTTTAGGCAGAAATTTTCCTACTCTCTCTCAGTCACTTCCAACCCCAAACGGGTGAACCTCGTTACGACATTTTGTACTCGTGTAAATTCTTCGGTAGTTACATAAAAACAGGGGCCTAAAAACGGCTCTTTGTATAGGAACCGAAAGAGTTGCTTATTTTTTCCTTTTCATGTCTTTGCGGCTACGACAAGAAACTTTTTTTTTGCATGAATAGTGATTTCCTTTCAGCGTAATACCCAGCCATGTCCTCCTCTTCCCACCGGACCGTTCTGGGGAGACCGATACACTGCTGTTCGGATCAAGAATTCACAACGTGGCGAATATTGGTGGTTCCTTCAGTTCCCCGGGAGGAGATCGGGTCAATTCCTTTTCTTGGCCAGAACCACCGGGGAGACAGGACATAGCTGCAACAGGCAGGGTTTATTACGTTAGACATCATCATGATAATAATTTTTTTAGTGTAGGTATTTGAAATCTTACTAAAGACAAATATATGCTCTCTTTTTCTTTAATAAGATTTCTCGAATATTCAGGCCGGTAGACGAAATGAATAAATATGCTGTTTCTTAAATAAATAGAGTCTACTCAAATACGAATATCCACTAAAAATAAAGTTTAAAGTGATAAAGTCCGTCGGATTAATAAATAAAAAATCCATTACTTCTTTAGAAATTGCTTTGTTTACGTTCAGATACGAAACTGAGCAGATATGAACTTTCGAGAATCTGGGAAATATTTGCGTTTATTTGACTATGTTTGATCGGCTACGCACGCACGTTGGATGTAAAGACGGTTTTTCCTGCAAAGGGGAACACACGTTCATATCCTGCCGCGGAAGGCATATTTTTCTTTAATATGATTTCTTGAATTTTCAGAGACGAAAATAAATAAATATGCTATATACATACAGATGTGCATGTGTGTGTGTGTGTGTGTGTGTGTGTGTGTGTGTGTGTGTGACATCCGCCGGTTTCAAGAGACCATGGATCTGCACCCCAAAATTATACCTCAGCTGCTGATGGCGGCGCAGCATCAGTTAGGGTTGTACAGGCCCATATGGGAATGACAGTCTCGATTGCAACCAATGCATGTGAAGGTGTTCTCACCCTATATCGCCGTGTTGTTTTCTTTCCTTCGAGCATGCTTCATCCCGGCGACAAGTTTCCATTTCTTCTCTCCTCGCTCCAAGCCTCGGTGTAAATCGCGTCTCCAGCGTGAACGATCGTCGGCGACTTCTCCCCACCTCTCAATGTCCATGTCCATCGACCTCATGTCACTTTTGCAGACTTCCTTGAAGCGAAGATCAAGTCGCCCTCGTGACCTCTTGCCGGTGGCCAGTTCTCCGTATAATAGGACATCCTGCCATCAGTAGACTGTTGCTTCCCGTGTATAGGTGTCGCGGTGAAGTGATTCGCCAGGGCGTAGAGTTTTATGAGAGATCGGCGGTTGTGCATGCAGTGCGTGTCCCTTCCGATATTGTCCAAGAGAAAGGTAGAGTCCAATACAACTTGACACCAGTGTCGCCGCAGGAGTTGCCAGAACGAAGGTGAATATAACATCGGACTCTCTTAAGGACTCCGGCTCCGGATTTGTCTTCAGGGTTTACTCTCGATGCTTTTCCCAGGATTGGATATTGTATGGCCGCAAGGCAGCGGAGATTTAAATTCAGAGTTTTCCTTCGAAGAAGATGGACTAACCTCCAGGTTTCACGAGTATGTATATACACGCATTAACACACACACACACACACACACACACACACACACACATACTAAGGCAGGTTTCGTTAAATAATTTAGACATGTTCTATCTACTTAATCTCGTTTTTTGTGTGGTTATTGAAAGACGAGAGGAAAACGACGTGTTGGTTCATATTGCATTTATTTCCAAGTATTTTCGACATAGCATAATGTCATCAACAGGATATTGTCAATAATAGGATTTGGGATTACTAATAATTAACAATACTCTCATTCGTGAATATAAAGTTCCTATTGTTATAGAAAAGGTATGGTTGCCGAACTGGGAAATGATCTCTGATTTATTTCAATAGGAACGTTCTTTTGGGACACTGGTTGGTATAGTTCATAAGCGCTGCCGAACTGGGATGATCTCTCATAGTAGTTCTCACTGGTTGGTGTGGCGCTCCTGCTGACAGGTCTCTTCCCTGGCCTCCTGTTGACAGCTGTTATACTTCCCCGTGTGACCCCTTTTATGGCGTTTTTATGGCGTTTTTATGGCTTAAAATTTTTTTTCGAAAAACGACGCGAGTATAATTAGGAGAGAAGCATTTTTATTGGTCGAAAAATAGAAACACTTTTTGTGACGGGGCCTTGTTCCGTTCACATCCGGCTCTCGCTCTTGAGTATGTTAGTTTATTTGCCTGCAAATCAGCCGAGATATGTCTTATTTTATTTTATAACAAGGCTCCCCCAGGTCTCGGTCTGATTTACAGTGAGCGTTATTCGTGTATATTTGGGTGATTAATTCATGATAAAGTCTCTGAAGCGTGTGGGAAGTTGTCCTAGTGTTCTTATTGGCATTTGTTTTGGTATGGAGTTATTTGCTGAATTATTTGTCCCAGAGGGATGTGGAGGAGAATGATCCTGGTGACTGTTACATGGTGGAGGCAGAGGGATTGTATTAAATAGTGTTGGACGTGGAGCCAGTCGTCGGATATGTGCACAGTGAATCCAGATTGTATCACCATTATCGTTTTGCACCTGACACATCATATTGTTTGTTTTTATAATGGTGTAATTTCCTATCCAGGGCAGATGAGAGGATTGGGCAACAGTTGAGTTTGGCCGGTGAAGTAAAACCTTGTCGCCTACTTGTATTGGGTCCTTGTATGTGAGGCGATTTAAGTTAGTCTCAAGTTTGTGGTCAGCTCCATCGTCGGCCAGAGTGACGTGGTGGTGAACCTGCTCTAGCAGGGCATTAATTTGTATTCCATATGCTCCAGGATAGTCACTTGCGATTTCTTTTCTGTGTAGTGTAGGTAGGCCGATGTCCATTCACGGTTCCTGTCTTCGCATAACATATAAAATGCGTTCTTCATCGTGCGATGTTGTCTCTCGATATTTCCTGAGCTTTGCGGGTGCCAAAGACAATGAAGTTCTTGACATCTGGTTACAGAATTATCGATAGACTTCTCCAGTGAAGTGTGTGCCTCGATCAGAGGATACTATGCGTGGAATCTCTCTGTGTCGAAGGAAGAACTGGTACGATCCGCGGGCGGCGTCGATAGCACGGTCTCTCGTGTCGGCTGAAGCTATCCAAGATGGTTAGGATGTAGCGTTTTCCCCTTGAGTTGGGCATTGTGACAAAGTATATAAAGACGAGATGGAATGGTCTCTTTCCTCGTTTTCAGTGGCCAATGGACCAGTGGATACGTCTACCGTAGTTGCCCTTGCACTTAGCACACGTGTCGGAAGAATCGACATAGGCCTTGATGTTGCGGAATTCCCACCAGTAGCTGGAAAGGAGTTTTCGCATACGGGTAACGCCTGAGTGGTTGTTGCCCTCGTGTGCCTGGTAGAGGTATCTGGATCGTAGTTTGTATGGTACAGCCAATCTCGGAGAGTGTTTACTGTCTCTTATCATCAAAACGGAAGTGCCTGGTTCTAGAAAAAATTGGTGGAAATGTTTTTTGAAAAGCGTAGCTCGGTGGTCGTCAGGATCGATATGAGCTTCGCATGGAGTGGGTGACTGGAGGGCGCTGATGATCTTTGCCAGGGCGTCATCCTTCTGTTGTTCATCTGCGATGCCGAGGTGGTTGCAGATTCTCTCCGTGGGGATGGTGGTGGTAGAGTGATAGTCGAAGAATGCGTTGGTGACGCGCTTGTGGGTGCGGGCGTTTTGTGGTGTGCGAGTTTTGGGAATGAGCTGTAAACCGTTAAACTCGCCGAGGCACCAAGATGGGATGTATACGCGGAGGTCTGAACCACTTACCTCGAATGTCCTGCCTGCCGGTGTAGGGTCGTTCGGGTCTTTCGTTTTCTTATGTCCGCAACCTCTGCTGAGCATGTCAGCCCATACATTTGATTCGCCTTCGACATATTCTAAGATTTATAATATGAAATTTCTTCTTGCCATCGTCGTATTTTGGCATTATTGAATTTCCGTTGGTCCAGTATGTCAGCGATCTGTGGTCGGTGAAGATGACGAAGGGGCGGTTGCGGAGGAAATAATCAAATTTCAATACTGCCCACTTTACTGCATATGCCTGTCGTTCCGTCGTGGACCAGTTCTGTTCCGTGGAGTTGAATGTATGGGAAGCGACCGCTATGATATCTTTCTTCCCGTTGTCGGCTTCTTGCACTAAGATGGCTCCACATGCGACGTCACTGGCGTCGGTGGTGAGTGTGAAAAGTTTGGAGAAATCCGGAAACGAGATAACGGGTAGCGAAGAGAGACGGTCCTTGATTTTTTTTTAAGGCTCTGTCGGCATTTTGCGTCCAGATAAACGATTTATTAACCTTGTTGAGTTCGTATATGGGACCCATAAATTTTGAAAACATATCTGACCTGATTTGTTCGTGAAGACGTGTCTCTAGGAATTGTCTGATCCACACTAAACGGCCGATAAGGCTTTGTAATTCCTTTTTGATGTTGGAGGTTTCATTTCCTGATGGCACGAACGTATTCTGGATCAGCCTTGAATCCTTCGCTGTTTACTATGCGTCCGAGGAATTTTGCCTCTGACGCGAGGAAGAACATTTATCAGGATTCAGCTTGAGTCCGAATTTTCGGAGGGCAGTAAAAAAATTGTTCGAGGGAGAGTACTCCCACATGTCCTAGCGTGGACCAGGTTGTCGTCAATATAGGAAGAAATGTTGTCACGGGATGTGACCGTGGCTAGGGCTTCTGCTATGCAACGGGAGAAGATTTGTCCGGCAGATGTAAGGCCGAAGGCCAGGCGCGTGTATTGGTAGCATTGGTCCTTCCATGTAAATGCTGTTTTGTATCGGTCTCGCTTGTCGATCTCAATTTGCCAGTAGCCGCTGCGTAGATCGAGGGTAGTGAAATATCTATTTGCCGATTTTGTTGAACAAGTGGTCGATCCTTGTCATTGGGTAAGGGTCAAGATCGACTAAGACTTTGTTGAGAGTTCTTTTAAAGTTAGCGACGACGCGAATCGATCCGTTTTTCTTGCGTACGGCAAGTACAGGGCTATTGAAGCCTTTGGGGTCGCTGCAGTTTTCAATGATACCTTCATCGGCCATGCGCTTAATTTCGGTATCTACGTCTGTTTCCAAAGCCTGGGCTATCGGGTATTGTTTCTGGCTGCGAGACTGGCCGTTAGTTGGTATGCGGATTGGTCGGATGAATGTGCCTTTGCTGCTGCTTTCGGTTCCGATAATGTCAGCGTAGCGAATGAGTAAGTTTGCAATGGCCTCTAGTTCGTCTCGGTTTGGGTGGTTTGGTAGCGATAGCCCCGTGCTATGCTTTAGCCAGGTTAGCTTTTGATCCAGTGTCTGGATGTTGGGCTGTAGTTCCATAGTAGGCTGGTTTTGGATACGTCAGCTTGGGCGCCATATGCTGGATCGTTGGTTGACGATGACGGTGATATGGTTGCGGCTGTGTGTTGTGTATCCTGAGGAGAGTGTGCGTCTGAATTCTATAGTCGCATTTTGGTTGTCGATTAGATAGGAATCGAGCATGTTGTGACATCGGATATTTTGGCCGATCAGGATCGGTGTGGTTTGGGTAGTTACCAGCACGTTAACCTTTTTGAATGTGGGTGTCTCGACTGCCGATGGTGATGTCGCAAGTCAGTTCGCCAAGGGCGGTGGTGCTGCCGTTGATTCTTTACTACGACGTCGGAGCGGGTCATGTGTTTCTTGGCTTCTCTGGGTAACTGAGATATTGGTAAGATGCAGGTGGAGCATCCAGAGTTTAGCATTGCGACGCCAGAGAAGGTGATGTCCCTGAAGTTGAAGGTGAACTGGATGAGTGGTTAATGGTGAGCGAGTTCTTGAAAGTTGAAGGTGTGATGGCTGACGTAGGGGCATGGCGAACGAGGCATCACATCTTGTCCTGCCCGAAGCGAAAATCCTGTTCCACATGATTTATGGCTTGTATATTATCATTCGTTGCGGCGATATGGGCCTGTGCCCGAGTGCGAGGTGGGTGGCGATATAGGCAGTTGCGTCCATGGAGGCAGGGGCGACCTATGAGGTAATTCTTGCACACGCTGATTCGTGGTGTGTGCTGACGGTTTCTGCGTGTCGGATGGTGGCCATGTTTGGGAGGGTTGGTGAGGCCAGTCTGCTGTGGGTTTGGTTGCCTGCTGGGTCGGAGTGGCGCGTTTCTTTGATTTGACCGCTGTGGTTTCTGTGTGAAATACACAGTGTCGTGCGAGGCTGTGTCGTTAAATTTTACACCGCGATCAAGGTATTTTTGAGCTTCGGTGGCTATTCAGTGGTTGTCCATTGTCTTGACAAGATGTGGGTAAAGATTTGAGTTCCAAATTTTCACCTTTTCGCTCATTAGCATAGCGCCAATGATGGAAATAAGTCCATCGACTGTTAGGTCTGTATTTTTGTCTTTTTTTGTATTTGTTTTTTATGTGGACGGCTGCCTCTCTAAAGGGTGTTTTTCGAGTCGAGCCGCGAAGTCTGTTAATTTTTCGCCGTCTCGCCGTTCCAGATCCCAGGCTTGACTGAGGTGTTGGAAGTTAGTCATCTGGCTTCCGTGGGCTGCTAATAAGTATTCCTTCAGTTGTTCAAAGGTGGATATGTCTTTTTTTGAGTCAACCATCTGCTGAAAGATACTTTGGTCCAGTAAATCTTTAGCAGACTTGACGAATTCGCTTTCCAGGCTGGGATAGGTGCTGAGTTCTGGCGTGACGTGGATTGTGTATGCTTTGTTTAGAGCTGTGATGAATCGGTTCACGTCGTGTCCAGGGTGAAAAGTTCTCTCTAGCTTCAATATGTCGCGTATAGTTTGTTGGCGCATCATTAAGCTGTAATCACCATTTGTTTGAGCGGTGGGAGGTGTTAAAGTAGTTGATTTTAGGGCAGTCAGCATGTCGTTTATGTTGGCTTGAATTTCTTGTATCAGGCTGTGTTGGTCCCGTTTTCAAGTTGAATAGTAGTGTTTTCTGTTCCTTGATGAGAATAAATAGTTCGGCTCGGGTGAAGCTAGTGTAGCCGTCCATATTTCTTTTGGTGTACGCTTCTGACACCAGTGTTATAGACTAGCGTATGGTTGCAAGAAAGAAATACGACAACAGCAGAAATAGATATACGTGATTTATTTCAATAGGAACATGTGGTTTTGGGACAGCTACCTTGTGATATAGTTCATAAGCCGGCTGCCGAACTGGGTTGATCTCTCATAGTAGTTCTCGCTGATTGCGTGGCCCTACTGCTGCTGACTGATCGTGACAGGTCTCTTCCCTGGCCCCCTGTTGTACTTCCCCGTGTGACCCCTTTTATGGCGTTTTTTATGGCTCAACAGGCTCGAAAAACGACGCGAGTATAATTAGGAGAGACGCATTTTTATTGGTCGAAAAATAGAAACACTTTTTGTGACGGGGCCTTGTTCCGTTCACATCCGGCTCTCGCTCTTGCCTGCAAATCAGCCGAGATATGTCTTATTTTATTTTATAACACTATCGAGATTAAGTAAACGGAACATGTCTAAGTTATTTAACGAAACCTGCTTTAATAAAAAATATGCTGCCGAAATATAATTATATACATAAATTAAATGATAATAATAGATATCAATAAATAAATAGATAAGAAAAGAATGAAAGTAAAAAATTATCTTTTTTTATTTTGTTAAGAATATTAGAAAGATAAATATTACAAAAATTGACTATATATATATATATATATATATATATATATATATATATATATATATATATATATATATATATATATATATATATATATATACATTCTCCCGGATTCCTTCTTTCTCATATGCACTGGGACATTTACATTTGAACTCTTGAACCTCCAACTTATAACTTATCTTCTGTATATTGTGTTATATAAAAAAAATATTATTTTCTTTCAATCCTTACACAAGGTCATATAGATCTGTGATGGGAAATTACGTTATCTGTTGGAAAGAAACGCTGTTTCCAACTCAATTACATACCCACATAGTACCATATTAAAACACGGTCAAATTTTATTTTCTAACCAATAACAGTTATGCCCAAAAGATTCCACAATATAACACACACTGTTTAAATCAAAACGTCTATTCGTTAGAAATTAACATCACCATGTGAAATATTTGACCAATCAGAGAAAACTAAAACACTCTTTTTCTTGAGCCTCGTTTCGGGAAAAAATTCTTATAAAAACCCATATATTTCGACTTCCAGCGAAACAGAGATATGACTGTCTCCCCACATGCTGAAAGAAACATATGTCGTCGACTTCAAACAAATCATCTCCAACAGCACTGGATGGCCAGTCAGTGGCTTCAAAACGAATCATCTCCAATAACAACAATAAAGATGGTCAGAGAATTTCCCCCAACGATAAAAGTTTTTTTCTCACTCAACTAAAGACTATTTTTACTCCTTTTTCAATTCAAGTACATATGTTTCTAAATGCAAATGATTACCCATGTTTTCTTTATCTTTATTTTATTATTAGTTGGAATTCGGACGTTCAGATTTTTAAAAACACCTGGACAACTAAATTTCCTACACCTCCTCCAATTACTTAAAAGTCCATTAATTTTGAATTTGTTGAAATTCTTTTGAAAATGTTGACTTCGTTTCTTTTGAAACTTCTCAACCCCTTCGTCACAATTCTTAAACAACCGCGTCCGCATTCGTTACAAAGTAGCTCACTTCCCGCTACAAAATTGTGACCAACAGAAACCTCACCCAATACAAATTAGTACCTCTTCGTCACAAGTTTATTGCTTATCTTCTTAGGGCTGTAGCGAATGTACTAAAGTAAAAGAAAAAAGACGGTTGAATTCTACATGTAAAAATGCTAACGGAATCCAAAATGTACACACTGTACAGTACTTCTCAAAGTGACAGTAATTATCGTCATTTGTCAAAATTTTACTTTTATATTCCAAGCTTAAAGTTACTTGAAAAATTTTCTGGAACTACTTACATAAAAAAGGGAAATCTTCTATGAGAAATAATTTTTGTAGATTCGCGTTTATTAGGCCTTCTATAACAAAAATGATTCGTAAGTAAAATTTAACAATTAAAAGTAATAATTAATAAAGAAGTATAGATAAATAAATAAATAAATATAATAGTCTACGTTTGTTCTTTACACTTACTTTTGGGAGAAGTGTATTTAAAAGAAAGCCAGGCGGTTTATAAAAAATTAAAATTGATGTGATATATTTTTGTCTGCTAAAGTTTCTAAATTTAGAATTGACTCTAAAAGAATCGCTGGACTCTGATTTCACTTTTTAAATTGTATTTATTGTCTCATGAAAAGCGTGGATTTCTCCTACATGAATGTAAAATTAAGATCCATCTGTAGCCTCTTCGAGGATATATAAGAAGACAAGTCAGCGGATAATTTTATAAGGTAATGTCATTTTCGACCAGAAGATAACAAAACTTTCGACCAGAAGATATAATATTTTTCATCCGGCAGGTAACAAATATTCCGACCAGAAGTTATAATAATTTTAGATCAGTAGTTAACAAAAATTGCAACCAGAATGTCTAATAATTTTAGATTAGTAGGTAACAAAAATTTCAACCAGAAGGTATAATAATTTTCGATCAGAATATAAGGAAAATTACGAACAAGTCAGAAGACATGAAAATTTCGTCCTGAAGACAAAAGTAAGTTTCCAGAAGGAAAAGCTATTTTGGGCTGTCACATGTGGATGAGCTGAGCTATTTCTCACAGAAGAAGCAAACGTAAATTTTGCCAAAGCGCCTTTCTGTTTTTTTGTTTTTTTTCGGCTTTCAATTTGTAGTATTTTCAAACCTAAAGTTTCTGTATATTTATCTCAATGTTATATATCTCAATGATTTTCAGTTTTTGGAAAATTGTATTTTTTAAGAGCCTAAAAATATTTATATTTAGACATATTATCTTGCCTGTTTTTTTTTTTTGTATGCGTCTTTCTTCTACTTTTCTCTACTAATTGTTTTATTACCGTTTAAGCAGAGGAACTTTTTTTCTGCACCAATCCAAGAATTTGGATTACTACCACACAAACAAAAACTATGGTTAAACGTAGGAAAACATAAAGAAAAAAAATTAATTCCTTTAAATAATATGTGGAAATAACCGTTCTTTGCCTGATGATGGTCACAAGACCTGAAACACCTGTAGCAAAAAATATGGAAAATAAAGTACAATATATATTTTAAAAATTAAATGAATAAAAAATCCACATTATAACCAAACACATTTGTGGGTTCTCCTTTCTCTTTTAAATATACACCTTTCTTTCGTTTAATTTAATTTCTCCCTTATATATATATATATTTTTTTCCTCACCGCTAGTACGACTCTGAGTTTCATGCATGATGCAATCTGAGCATAAAACTGACTGTTACACAATTTTGAATTATAATATATCTGGTTATCACAGTGTTGGCATAGTTATATATTATGCTGGGATTACAGATTTTTTTAATTTTAAAAATTTAAACTTATATTTAGCGATTAATATAAATGGGATTTATATATGTATGTGTGTAAAATAGAAAAATTCAAAAATTATATTTGAGTGGTAAATATTCATATATTGTTTTTTAAAAACTATATAATTGAAGGGAGATTACTTGTTCTTATTAAATCATGAATTTTTATTTAATAGTAATATATTAAAAACAGACCGTAATTATCATTAAAAAAATCTGATCTTAGTTTTGACATTATGGTTAAAAGGTGAATTAAACCCTATAACATTGTGTTTACGGTGTTTCTGCTTATTTCTATCATTTTCGTTTACTTCTAAATACTCTAAATTTACTTTATGATGGCTTAGTTCTAAAGCTTGTATATATTTACTTTTAGACATATCAAATATTTTTGTGCCGATCTATATCGGACACACATACGTACACACACAAATACAAATCACATACAACGACAAGCATTCATTGGTTAATAAATCACCACTATGTTATTATAGACAATTTACAAATCGCAACATTGCGACAATTTTGTAATCGCTCTATTTTCATGAAGTCAATTTTGTGCACTTTTGTGAGAAACGGATCCCAGAAGCTTTCTTAAGTCTCCCCAAAACTTGCTCAGTAATTGGTCAATGCCAACCAATCAGATCGTCTGCACGTGAAGAATAACTCTTCCCGCGCAGCGATTTGGAGCCTATGGTCACCTATATAAGCAAAAAATATTCTTAGCTAATTAGTGAGAACTCAGCTGCCAAACGAATCCACGGCAGTTGAAACCATACGCCAACCTTCTCACTCACATCACCACTCACATGCAAAACATTCCTTATGCACTCACATAATCTTTCCTTACACAGCAAATCTGCTGAGAACAATTATTACAAGAAACTCTCATAAACTTTCTTCCAGTGAACTTTGAAATAGAAAATAATAGTTAGAGAGAGAACTCTTGTTTTATGAAAAATAAACGGATATACTTTTATCAAGTTATGTAAATATTTGTCTTTTAATTTAAAAATGTTATATATATCATAATTTAGATACCTCCACGAAAACGCTAAAAACTTGCATAGCGTGAGAAAAACATGATCCAAACGTAATGAAGATATAGTTTTATCGTCAAAATCTTTGTTAAAAGGAAGGATCAAAGTATTTTTTTTTTTTTTTTGAATATTTAATTAAAAATATTTTACTCCTTTTTAGAACATTCGAAATTTTGATTAAATATTGTTTCTCTAGCTGTTGTAGCATAGCAAATTTTAGCCTCATCTTTGCGGTGACAGAGACTTTAATTTGAAAATTCTTGCAAAAATCAAATAATTGTCAGATTTTAATGAAATTTTAAGGACTAGTTCACAAAGGAATTTATTAGAAAATCTTAGTAAAAATATTTTTGTTTTAGATGTGTTTCAGTCCCTAATTAATTTTATGAAAATTTGATAATATTTAGTGACTATTTAGTTAAAAGTAGAATTCTTTGAAGAATTTAAATCACCGAATTTTTTTTTACAAAATCGGACCCCATATTACCGAAGATTTGGTCTGAATCGAAAAATAAAAAACGCAATAAAACTAAGATATTATTTAATTAGAGAAGCTTTTAATTGCTTTTATGAATAATATATGCTAAAAACAATATTGTCTGAAAAAAATAAATTGCGAGGAAAAATGATTTTTTACAAGATTTGTTTTCATTTTTTACAATTTTAAATTGAATAATTTATAGAATTTTAAAATCTTTTAAAATTCAGTTTCAATGTGATAACTCTTATGAAATATTGTTATTAAGTAAAACTATATTTACTAAACATATATTGTAAACATTATTACAATCTGACGGCCCCGAATATTTTAAAAAGAATTTCGATTTGTTTTTGTATGTGTGATTACGTGCAGAATTTCTTATGTATGGGTGTAGAAACAGATAATTCTATCATTAAAAGGTCACGTGTTTAATGGGTTATCCCTCCTTATAAACTTTATCATCTGCTCCACCATACTTAACTTTGAATACGTTCGGCGGTCAATCGGCTGTCAATAAAACGATTAACACGTCAGAAAAAAATGTGGTTAAGAAATACTTACATACAACATTTTTATCTATAAATAAGTAATATTTGTTTCAAATCAGATTACTTTAACTTTAAATTTGCTAATTTTCCTCTAATAACGTTTCAGAAATATATATTTTATTTTTGCAAGATTTTTGAAACCGAGAAATAACTTTTGTTTACAAATCTGTCAAAATGGCCGATTTTTATCGATTTTAATAAAATAAAAAAATCCATTCTAACTTGTTTGAAATACACCTCAGAGTATTTTGCTGACTGGAAATGGTAAATTTTAAATCCCTTAGCTTTTAATTAAAGCTAAAATGAAAGCTTCAAGAAATCTTTTTCATTTTAAAAAATTCATTTTGATCCTTGTGTATACCGAATTAGTGGAGGTACCTATATGTATTCGTTTGCTCTTTATTAAAAAAAAATGTTATTTGTAAAAAGTAGTCTGTATTCGTACGCAAAACTGCTAAAAGTTAGATATCGATTTTGTATCGTTGTTATGAATAGGATTCTCCCACCTTCCAAGATGATAAAAAAATTCAATATTTTTTGATTTTGACAAATTTCACACCTTGATGAAAGTTTTAAATGAATGCTAATCTACAAAAATTGATTCCCTAAATAAATATTCCATATTTTTTACGAGTGGACCAGTGTTTAATTTAAGTCAATTTCTTACGAGTGGGCACGTCCATTTTTTAGACAATTCTTTTTTCTTTCATACCAGTCTTTTCAGAGAAAAAAAAACGCAAATGTAAAAATAACGTCCTATTAAGTGGGAAACGAATTTCTAAAAATTACACAATTATTATGGTTCCATAAAATAGAAATATAATTGGAAATTGATGTAATGGAAAAATAAAAAATAAAAAAAGCTATGAATTTGGACATTTAACGGTAGTTTCGGAAAAGCAAGAAAAAATGTCACCTTCCTTCTCACAGATCAAGCATTTTTCAGATAGTGGTTTCGAAAAACTCACCGCCTTTATATAAAGATCCACGATACATCGGAAAGTCTTGCCATTAGACATTTTCTCGTTCAGTTCTTTACAGCGATGTTGCACTCATAGTGTACTTCGCTGCCATAACAACAGGCCATGGGAGATAAATCTTACAAGAGTTATCTCCCCTTAATCCGAATAATCTTCGAAATCTACTTTATTTTTAAATTTAGAAGGAAATACATTTTAAATTAAATTAAAGAATTTAAAAAAAAATAAGGAAAGCTGATTTTTATTTATTTTCCTTCTCACAATAGTAAAATATAATATATAGTCAGATCTTAATGCAGAAAATTTTTTATATCTATGCACCGGGTACTTCATGCGAAAATCACTGCTTTTTAGGAGTTTTTTTCTTGTTTTGACAGCTTTCTCTCATGATAATGGTAATGATGAGGTACCGTTTGGTTTGGTCTGGTTTGGTTTATTTTACAGCATATCAACCTCAATGGGTTATTTAATGCCGACAAGATTTTTAATGCTGGCAAATATCTTTTTAAAAATGTATTGCTAGTAATAATTTTTTCTTCAAAAATTCATTATTTTACAAAAATGTATTGCTGGTATTACCTATTTTTACACTTTCATAGTGTTTTGACCGCAGTTTTGGGGCCAATTATTTGCCCATAGCTGGGGCTCTAACAGGTTCTACCACCTGGGTCAGGGTGGACCTGGGAACACCCACAATTAAGATGTGGTTTCACGCCCCTCAAAACCTCCTGATCAGAGGCTTGCTGTTGGCTGTAGTTTATCGTCTTACCCAGGATGGGATGAGGTACCGCCACAGACTTCTTTAAAAAGTAAAAGCAAAATAAAATAATTTTAAAATGCTACTTTGTCTTAATTGGAAATAACCTAATACTAATCCGAATTAAAAGAAAAATTAATTTTCGTATATAAGTAAACTTTACAGACATTTTTAAAACAATGGCACGTTCACTTGTCACTCATCGACTGATCGACCCGCTATTATAGACAAAAAATGTGAACAACATATTTAAAAATCTCTAAAAAAATCGAATATTCATCCTAAGGATAAGTTTCGAAATCATTTAGTAAATTTAAGGATTAATTAACTAAATTTTGTAAAATATTGTTTACTTTTTACTTAAAACTTAATGAAAATAACGCTTATTTACGCACGGTAGTCTATGGGGTTAGGTCAAAAAAAATTTTTTAAAATGTCATAATAAATAATCATACCCTTAATTTAAAAAGCGCGGAAAAATTAAAAATTAAAATTAAAGAAATACAGAACACCAGCAGTGTAATAAAGAAGACATTGGTATTTATGTTTAAAAATAAAGTATCTTTCTTATAAAATAAAGTATCTTATATAACCAATAGTTTAAGGACATAATTTTTTATTCTATACGATTTTATGAAGTTTAGGAGAATTAATCATTTTAGTTCAATTTTAGTTTCTACATTAGAAGTTTTTCGTTTTTTTTTAGTTAAATGATACTTTAGTGTTCTATTTCAGTTTAATAATATTTTATTAGTGATCTAAATAATTCCATTCGTTAAAAAAGATTCCAATACATTTTCTACGTAACATTACTACGATCGACAAAATCTGTAAAAAAAAGTGGATCACAGAGCCTTGATATTTCTCTGACTCCTGATTAGTGAATTAATACTATACTTTCGTCTATGTCCGCACGTTTAAAATTAATTTACTGCCAAAAATCTGTGTTTCGAGTCTATCACGTGACATGCAACATTATAAATATTTAGCGACATCTTCAATTCTTCCTCTTTTGCCTTCTTTCGCATACAAGATGTAAGTGTGGAGAAATCGCATTTGTCCCATTTAGGGAAACGCTATGAAGACACTATGACAAACGCTAACACACGCACACACGTACGTATGAACATTGCACATCTCTTAACTCATCTCATTCATTCCTTCAACTATAAAGACACTTATCAACTTCTAACAGTGAGCTTTGTGGCATCAAACAATTCGCCAAACAAATTCACGCCGTTCAAATGTTTGAAGTTAAATTTCCTGACATAATCCCAAACTTTGAATTCCCTCACTCACCAACAAACTACACTTCAATTTTAATATCTACGATTTTTATCGAGACAACAAGAATTCTAATCAAAGAACATACACTTTACTAAACAAAGATTTTATTCAAAAAGCAACTTTGAACATTTCTTTCATTGAGACTGAATATCATTTCATGAACTGAAATCTTTTATGGGAGTTCAGATAAAAATATTTTCTCTTAAAAGCTTTAAGAATTTCAAGTTAAAGGTAGATAATTCCTGCTATATTATTAATTATAAATGCTACATAGAATACACTTTGTAACAATTTGCAACTCAGGTTAAATTACCTGAGTAAATTCATTCTTCATTTTTGTTGTTGATATAAAATATGTTTTGTTATTTCTAGGAAAAACATCGTTGTTTTATATTTTGGATTTGATAGCCTTGTGCCATACCCAAAGTTAAATGTTTGTGGAGAAGTTTATTTTCACGCAACGAACACAAATAATTAAATTAAATAATATCTTCTGATATATATTCATATTTTTCCTAATAAGCTACTCCTCCGCAACAATACTTTTGAGTTTAGCATATAATTCATAAGTACTAAAAATTTCGTTTGAATTGGTTAATTTAATTCTCTGATTTTTGGCAAATATTTTAAAACAGTGGGTAGCGATTTTTTGCTTTGAATTCCGAAAAAAATGCATTCATTTTGGCGGTAGCTAGTAAAATGGTAATATTAGCCGTTTCTTTATAAGGAAACACCCAGTATTTATTGACCAAGCAGCCATTGATACCGTCGGTATGTGGAAGCAATATTCTATGTATGGATGTATGGTAGACTTGTAGATATGTAAGAAAACATAAGAAATTTTTATAAAGCAGTGATTTTAATTTTCTAGATATTATAACCTCTAAATAGATTCATAAACTAACTAATCAATATGACAAACTCACATTTATTTGAACTGTTTTATAGTCATATTGCTGCTCATAATTTTTTCCTATGGTTGTGTTGAAAATGTGCTAATATCTTCATCATCATCATCATCATCATCATCAATCCCTTGACTGCTTCAATCGTCGGGGGACATAAGGGCTAAAGACTATATGTTTTTGATGGGTTTCAGGACTTCCGACATTGCTATGTCCGTTCATTTTTGGTGTTGTCTTGACGAGCTCTTGCGTTGCCGCCCCCGTTTGCGTCCGCCTTCAACAGTGCTTTGCATTATGGTCTTGCAAGGGCTGTTATGCAGTGTGACGTGACCAAAATCATGACGTCTTCCGACGCTTAATCTTGGCGGGGAGAGATTCTTGTCGGTTCACGAGACTGTTGACTTTACTCCTTGGTTTGCAATAAATAGTAAAATAGTGGTATATCTTAAATACTGACAAACAAAAGAAAGGAATTCTAGTTTATTTAAAGAATTTGCAACAAGTTTACTTCAAGTTATCTAAATATCGCTAAAATTTATCACGAGTAAAAAATACTAAAGACTGGTGCAGATGGATTAGAGGGTGGTTCCATCATGATCCGGCCCTGGAAACAGACTGTAACCCACCTAACGAGCTGGTGTAAATGGATATAACATGGAGTGGGAGGGATAGTAAAAAGAAAAACACCGGTAAGCGTTACAATAGATAAGAAATAGTGGAGAGCCATGAACGCACATATCTTGAAGGAACACGATACATACAGGGTGCTACAGGATATAAACTTCTATATTTTACGGCCAATAAGTGAAACAAAAACAAGAGATGCCTACAAATAAATCTTACTAAATTCACTAGATACGAAAAACTTTTTTTTACAATTCTGTACAAACACGGCTCCAAATTATTTAAGTAATTTCTGGAACCTATAATATGACAAGTCACGTGATATGCTCTCTACTACGTCCGCGCGGTTGAACTCAAATGATCTGGAAATAGGTCAGAGTTCGAGTTACTGAGTACATTCGCGCGCAAAACTCAGATAGCAATTCGGAGCCGACCAATAGCGATAAAAACGGCTCTTCAGCAACACTTAGGACCAGATTTGCAACGACACAGTCAGTGGAGGACAGTGGGCGAAAGACAGCGAAACAGGCCAACCAAGATCAACAGCTTAGACACACGCTACCATGACAACGCGTTTGGCAGCAATGATTCTTCTGCATACAACGCCACGACGAAAGTAAGTCTTGTCTCCCCCCTCTCTATTCACTGTGTTTTAAAATTACAGCTACCGTACGCAGTCAGCAGTCGCACAATGTTTTATTAGCGTGTGCTTTACACACACACACACACACACGCACACACATATTGGCGTACCATACCACTTGATTTCGTCATTTGTACCAAAAACACTTTGAAACTTTGCAGACTCACTTGCGACAAATCATTTCGAACTATTGGCTACTTCATGGCCACAACAAAGAATATTGTTTTTTAATATGTAAATTAATACATTTATCTGGTTGTATAAATGTTACTGTCATATTTAGCTTGATTTCTTCCTTTTTGCGAGGATCATTTCTTCGTGTTGTATAAAAAATTGTGTTTTATTTGTGGACGCGACACTCTGATTTTATTTTTTTGCCCAATAAAAAAGCAGTAAATTCAGAAAGACTTGAGACAACCGTTGAAAACTGGTGACGACTGATGTGACTGAAAAATTCAGGAAGAATTTCTCCACATTTCGTCAAACCCCACGTCGGATGTTCTTCTTTGAAAAGTACGATAACCTGGCTCTCAAAATCAATGAGTGGTTTAGCCATACGAGAAGAGCAGAACGAAAGACGAAAGTTGTCTGCAAATTAACTTTAAATGACGAGTCACAAGATCGAGCAGCAATTAATCAATCATAAAAGAACCAATCAGAGTTAAGTAATTACGAGAGAGTCGAATGATTATTCAAGATCATGAATATTCAAGAAATTTATTCAAAGTCAATTATTCGTGAAACATAAAACAGTGATAATAATTTTGCCGCTTTTTACTGGGCATCCTGTAGAACTGTTCATTTAATTTTTATAGAAACTTTATCAGATCTTTATTTATTTACGCATATTTTCTATCATCGTTATCGTATAGAAAAAAAAGCAAGTGTATTGGTGTTAGGGACAACACTTACTTCTTTAAAGTATTATCGATTTATGATCGATTTCTCATGTCAGTGATGGAGCAAATCAATGTCACATCACTTGAGGATTTTTTCTCACTTCACAGTCGTTAACAGTCTAATTGGTTAGAATTTAGGTTAAGTGGTGTATGTTAAGAATTAGAAAATGTGGACCATGCAAATATCGCGATCGAACTCATTGTCACCTACTTGTGGTGTGAAGAGGTAAATAAACACCAAGACAGTCAAACACCAAATGACAAAAAATAGTTTCTGAGTCGGAGAATTCGCGCATCCTTCCGGTTATTAAATTAATGCATTGAAAATAAATATTTAACATTTTTCAACCAACGAGTCGCGGATTGCGTTCTCGACAACAATAAAAAAAATTCTTCGTGATCCCTTTGAAGAGTATTTAAGCAAAATTTCTAGACGAGAAAGTAAGGGGCGACAGATGTCAACAGACGACAACAGTTCTCGACGACGCAGCTTAAAAGAAAATTCCCTTACTCATTTACTCGCCTTCCTTACCAAGCTACGTGACACTTTCCTCCTCACTTTCTCCATTGCCTTTTTTTTCTCACACATACACGCAAAGAAATTATATTTCTTTTCATCTTAACAAACAGTTACAAACAAAACAAAAATTTAATTGTAAAAAACACGGAAATAAAAATATTTTATATTTAAACAGGTTTTTCGCGTTTTTCTTTGCTCTGGGTTGATTCAAATTCGCAGCATACTTATAAAACCAAATCTTTAACAATTTTTACTAACATGGTCTCTAGTATGTTAACCTACAAAAGTCGTGAGAGTTTTTTACTTTATAATTCTGTACAAAAAGAGAAATTTTGTAATTAGTCAGAAAACAGAAATATTATTGTCCAATCAACAATCAGCTAGAGACGAATCAAGTTCGCGGTTAGTATGCTATTCGTCATGAACAACGCCCTTTCAATAATTTGTTTACTCTTTCTTTCTATATTTTAAAACAGGTTTTGCTTCCATTCCGTAAAAAAGAATCCATTTTGGTGGTACCTAGTAATTGTTTAAATAACTGTTTGCTTATACAGTAATGCCTTGAGATATAAGTTTAATTCGTTCCAAGACAGAGCACTTAACTCAAAAGACTCGTATCTTAAATCAATTTTCCCCACTGAAATTAATGGGAATATTTCCGATCCGTTTCAGGCCCGTAAAAATCACCTCCATTTTCCTAAAAATGGCCTCTATTTTTGTATTTTTGTGGGTTTCTGAAAAACAAAAACGTGTGAATAAACAAGAAATTTAGTTTAAAAACAATACAACAAAAGAGGAAAAAACAAATTGTAAAGAAATATTGTATTAAACCATGAAGTACAGACGAGTCACGGCTAGCCTAGTTTACAATACCGAAGATTAACTTTATGACTTAATTTTTAAATTTTTTAAAACATTTACATTGTATCCATTGCTGTAACTAATTTTTTTTTAATTTTTAAAATTTTATCATTTTTTATTTATCGTCGATGAAGAACGTTCATACTGTCTCATACGTTTTCCTCATTTGTTTTTTTTTTTGTTTTTTGTTTTTTAATAATTTCCCGATTTACCCCAAACGAACGATTCGGCTTTTCACCACAGCTTTTTACACTTACTTTCTTCGGACCCATGGTGTCGCTAAGGGAATTTTGCAAAATATCGACAATAAAGACATAACACAACACAACATAGATCCTTCCAGAGCGCTCGTATCTCAAAATTCAGCTCGTATCTTAAGGCAAAACATCGGTCATTCTCCGACTTGTATCTAAAAAAAAAACACACATTTGTCGATACGCTCGGATTTCAAGGCATTACTGTAAGGAAACACTCGACAATCATTCTTTTAAAATAATCTATCAAAAAAATAGGTTTAAGTCTGTTGGGATTGTGCAGAATAAACTAAGGAATTTGTTGTAGCATTGAGATAAATCAGAAGGAATTTTTTATGTCATGTTGCGTGAACTTTTCTGCATCCACAACAAATAGACAATAACATGCATGCAATTCAAAACCAATAAATGCATTTATATACAAATAAGATAATATGTACAGAATATTTTTGAAGATGTTAATGTGTTGGTGTTGCAGACCCGGTAGCGTGCAGTGCTGGTTTATTTAAAAGGTGGCCTTGTACCAGACACTACACAAAACTACCGAATCCACAAGCAAAGTAGAAATATATTGCGTGAGTGAACTTAGTGAGGAAAAGGGGTCATTCAACAAGTGCATAAATAATGTTACGAGTAGATAGCCTGGAATTAAATGGCAAAAGGCGTCTGGTTGAAAAACATATATGAAATTTTATTAAATTTAAACAAGTAATTGTCTTGACAGTTGAGACCATTAGTAAAAGTGTTCCGCGCCAAAACAGAAAACCAAGATGGCCAAGGCGGGAAAACGTTTCATCAGAAAGAAAGTTCTGGAAAAAAATGACTTGTTAAACGAAAGGTGTATGTGTACACAAATAGGAAAAGTACTCACTGTGAAGTTTGATAGTGTGAGTGTATGTAATATTTTTTAGGTACTGGTTCAAAGTAGTTAGAATGTTCTAAAGTTGTTCGCATCAAGACAAGTTGTCCTGGAAAAATATATACCGACTACCGTGTCGCGGATCTCCACGTTTTTGTTGAAAACGGAGAAGGTTCGACCTGCGGGTTACATCAAGACGAGAATGAGTCTTGGGAAAGTGTAAGGTCGACATGATGAAATTTTGGTAGTTAGTAATAAGATATTCCGGCCCGCGTATGGGTTAAGGGCACGGAATAAATGAGTTGTCCGTTCAGCTTGAAAGTCGGGAAGCAACTGAGTTGAAAACGCTGGACGTCTGTGACGTCAAGAAACGCGCGGGAAAAAATTCGAAATCCGTCCTAGACAGCTATCAGGAGTAGCCAGCAAAAGGATGGCTACTGCTATGTCTAATTGAACGAGAGAGGAAGGGGTGCAAACCGCGCGCGCGCGCACACACGCACAAGTGTGGTAGGAAGGGAGGAAAACTCGCGCGCGCGTAAAATGTAGGTGGAATTACTGTGTTATTCCATATTGGTATGTTCGTAATATTTGAAGTTTTTTGTATGTCCTTTTTTATGTCTTGTGTATCTGTAATAACCTTTTTAGAAAATTATAATTAGTATTTAGAATGTCGATATTATGTTTTTAGGATTGAGTCATTACAAAGTAGTCTACCTTTGACTGTAAATGTTGAGTTCGTTCGATAATGTTATTTACTTAGAATAGTAGTGAGCGTTAATTCACTTCAGATAAGTAAAGTCGTTCGGATAGAAGTTTCGGTGTTCACAGAGTGTTCTTCGGTTTGGGCTTGCGAGTGAGTCAGTTGTGATTTAGTTTGCGCGGGAAGATTATAGTTGCAAGCGACGGGGATTATGTTAGCATATCTCTGTGCTCGTTCGACTGACTGATTTATCGTAGATGATCAAAGAGAATGTATAGTTTGAGATTCTTGAATGATGAAGAAGTTCGTAGAAGATATTGAGCGGGAAAGATTTGTCGTCTCGATTAGCGAGACGGTAATTAGTAGTCGTCACATTTTTAAGCTTGAGTGAGCGATCGAAAAATGGTCTGCTGTTGATCTGCCCAGGTCTGCGTCTCGGTCTGCTTCTGTGTGGTTCTTTTTAAGAGGTCACGATCATGTGGCTGGCTCCAGAGCGATTTTGCGCCAAAACTTCGAAGTGCACGTGCGGGCGACCTGATTGGTAGAAATGAGCCAATCAGAGGGCTGGATCTACGAATGAAAGTTGAAATAGTGCATTACTCAAAGAAGGTAAGATTGGGCTTATGAACGAGCCCAATAAGTCTACTGTTGTCGTCTTTTCCAGTATTTATGGAGGCTTCCTTCCTAATTCTCTGGTGGAAGTAGTGTAGACCATCAGCATTTTGATCATATCATTATGTTCTCTTCGAGTAACACGTAACATCCATTTTAATACGATAAAATTCAAATTTTATAATTTTTTAGTTTTTTCTTTTTTCATTGCATGATATTGGAAGAACTTTCTGGATTAATTTATTTGATTTTGTGTGTTAAATCCAAATAATTTTGACAGTGCAGATAATAACACATGAGAATTTTAGTGAGGATATATGGGTAGCGTAACGGATATCGGTGAGAAAAGTGGAATCGACGAGACGGGTTCGAATTCCAAGTTAATCTGTTCCGTTCCCTTTCGCATTAATACTCTTGGGAAAGGCATGAATCCATCTCTTCTTAAACTTCCCAGCCATGGGTTAAAGAGCAAGGTATGACCAGCTTTGGATGAAACCAATCTAAGAAAAGGAAAACTGATGATAAAGAAACGGGAAAACACTCTACTATCTTTCCCAATAAGTCATGGAAATTTATAGATAACAAAGAGAAGTAATCTGTGGAAAGTTATGATTACTTATCTCCTGAAAGGACATGTGTAGCTTAGTGGAAGTTTAAAAATCTGTACGCTACGCTTATTTCTGTGGTAGTATAGCATTACGTTAGACTGCCTTTCGACCAATGAGAATCGCCCAATATATACAGTGAATCCCCCGTATTCGCGGGAGTTAGGGACCAGAACCGGCCGTGAATAGTTAGAATCCGCGGATACTTGTAACCCCCTACGCTAAAAGTTTTTATAAGTACCTATTTTCATTGTTAAAACCACATATGCATTACAATTTCATCTAAACACTTTAGAAACATTTCAGAACCTTTTAAAACATTTTAAAAAATAGTATTGGTAACCATACAATTAGCGTAAATTTTATTTCATATGTACAATAACCGTTTTAATTACGCATAGATCGATACAACTATTGAAAATACTGTATAAAATATTTGTAAGAAGACATAAAATATAAAATTTAAAACATTTTTTAAAAACAGAACTGTGAAGATGTCCCCAGACTTAGTATAATCCACTTTTAAGACCGCAGCCCCTAACAAAGAACAAAGCCCAAGCACTACGCATATTTTTGCGTTTGTTTTTTACAATGAAGATGTACAATTCTGCCAATTTTTACCATAAAAATGGACTGTTATATGTTTTAAGTCACTTAAATAACAGGAAGATTATACAAGAATATTTTAAATATGTTCTATCGAAAAAATACGCAAAACGAATAATTATGTTCTTCAGAAAAACACGAGAATATTCGGGGTTTCCGTGAATAACAAGTACATATGTTCTCAAGAAAAATCCGCAAGTGTGTAAAGCCGCGAATGCTGAAACGCGAATAGGCGAAGCTCATTGGATAGCATATAAAGAAGGGCCCATCATTTTCTTTAGAAATTGCTTTGTTTACGTTACGATACGAAACTAAGAAAAATATGTGTTTAAAGGCACTATTCAGCTTTGCTTGACCCTCGTCGCCCTTCGTGACCGAGAGGTCTAAAGCACGTCAGATCTAATAACGGTTTTCCCTAGGGGGACGCATGTTCGAATCCTACGGAAAGCGCATATTTTTCTTTAATAGAATTTCTCGAATATTTAGGCCGGTAGAGGAAAATAATAAATTTACTGTTTAATAAATAAACGGAGCGCCTACTTAAATACGAGTATCTACTAAAAGTAATATTTCAGTAATAAAATCTGTCGGATTAATAAATAAAAAAATCCATCACTTTCTTTAGAAAATTCTTTCTTTACGTTAGGATACGAAACTGAGCAAATATGTCTATTTAGAGCATCAGGGGAAAAGGCACTACTTGTCTTGACTATTGTGGCCGAGAGGTCTAAATCATGACAGATCTAATCTCGGTTCTCCCTAGGGAGACGTAGGTTCGAATCCTACCGGGTTGTGCATATTTTCCCTTAATAAGATTTCCTGAATATACAGATAGATGAAAATAATAAATATAGTGTTTAATAAATAAACGGAGCGTCTACATAAATATGGGTATCTACTAAAACTATCCACTATTTAACTTTGCTTGACTATTGTTACTCAAAGAAGGGCGTGGCGATACTCTCCCTTTGTCTTTCTCTGACTTTCATCACAAGGGTATCCTTTATTTATTGGTGTTGCGGGCTGGTGTACGTTTGAGAGATAAACACGTGTGTCGCCTGAAATGCCAACAGCCAACATGGCAGACTCGGAATATGAGTCCACGTAAAAAAAAATTAACAGGACCAATATATATGTGTACAAACAAATGATAATGTATTAACAATAAAAGGTTACATATACAATAGAATATCGTTGTTTGTTACTGAACAAAGAATATGAATGAAGAAAATTAATCTCGTGAATTGTTTGCGTATGTGTAGTTTGGTGTAGGAGAAAGTCCTAGAAAAAATATAGTGAAAAGTGTGTGTGTGTGTGTGTGTGTGTGTGTGTTATTCATGCGTGTTCCAAAAAGGGAAACGCGAAATTTACATGTTGACATAAAAATAAGAAGAGGCTGCGAATAATTATCGCGGAATATTTATAGGTACCGGCAAGCGTACCCTAGTAGCAGTTTCGAAAATTAGGAGGAAGTAACCCAACAGTTGGGTTATCTGTAGTAACGGTCATCTCATCGACAATTCTAGATGCAGCTGGGGAAATGACTTGTTGACGCAAACATCGATAAATAATTTGAGTATCGGAACTCAAGAAATAACAAATAATTATTAACAAGGTTTATAATAAACACGACATTTTATATAACAATTTAAGGGTGATTAGAAGAAAAGGAGAAATCCTTTTTGTGTGAGCAATGTAGAAAGTTCATATTGGTTTCGTGGAAAGTCAGTAATGTGTCGAGTTTATAAGTGACTTACTGCATAAATTGAAAATTCTTTTTGAGCAGCATGTGTTAGATTCATTGAACAACTGTGTGCGTGACATCTGACTTGATGATTTGAAACTGGCTGGCAAAACCGCTGGCAAAACTGCTGTCCACACGACACGTGGTTTGTTTTCTATCTGTTTGCAAAAATTAGTATGATTAATTTATATGCTATTCAATTATTTCTTTTATTTTGTTAAATTAGCGATAATACCCTATACAGCTTCCACAGATAGGACACATTTCATTAGCCTGAAAAGAGACTCAAGCTACTACTGTGCAGTGTTCAGTTACGGACATTTTATATACATATAAGATATTTTATACTTATCAAGTCTGTGGGAAGACCTAAAGCAGGTAGTGGTATGTTTTTATGGCTACATTTCATGATTTTTTTCTACCTTTCATAACATCACTAACGTTACATGGACAGGGTTCTTCTTAGTCTGTAGGCTGTACTTATTTGTATTTCTCTAAAGCTGGGATTTCCAAGGATATTTTTCGATGCGTTTTTGTGTTCCGTTTTTTATCATTCCAGGCGCACCTACTATGACTGGTACTATTCTTGTTTTCAATTCCACATTTTTTTTCTATTTCGATTTCCAGGTTTTATATTTCGATAGTTTTTCAAATCCCTTGGTTGCTATGTTATGGTCCGCTGAGCAAGCCATATCATTTAGTAGGCAAGTTTCTTCTTCTTCTTCTTCTTATTATTATTATTTCGCATTCCTCGTACAGTGTTCTTTACATCAATTTGCTGAATTCACTGCTGGATTTACATATGGGCTAATGTGGGTAGCAGTCCAGGGTTCAAGACTTGAGGGACTCTATGGGCCTTCTAGTTTTGAGTCCCTAACAAATCTAAAAAAAAATGATAATAATCTAGGAACAGTGGAGATTTTTCTTTTGCAGATTTAATGGAACTCCTTTGAACTAATTTGAAGCAATTTAGAATATTTACGTCCATGTAGTTGGAGTGAATCTTTAAAATTCGATGGGACCCACTGATGCCCCTTGCTGATGAAATAAGTTGAATGAGTTCCAAAATCATTAAAAATGTTAGCTGAAGTGTTTCATTTTTACACCAAAAAAGCATCATATAAAAATGTATCTTTTTATACACACTTGTTGGCAACATACATAATGAAGTGTCCGACAAATTCTTAAGGCTTAAATTCAGATATGGCGGTATCCAATACTTTTCGAGGTATCCTTGCTGATTTGAGTAAGCACGCTTTTTGTTATAGCTTTATTTCCAAATCACAATTCAAGCTTTTTTCCATGTTCTTTGTACAGCAACACAATACTCCAATGATCACTTTCTTTGCTTGTCCTTCGAAAGCTTTAAAAATGTTAAATCATTATAGTTGTCGATCTACTGTTTTTCTCTGCTTTCATTTCTCGTGTCAAATCAATTTACATATTAGAACCGTAATGTTTTAAATTTCAGTATAAAAGTGATTTATATATAATTAGCCGAATTACCCGCGCCTTGCTGTGTGTCACACAGTTTTTTTTTTTTTTTTTTTTTTTTTTTTTTTGTAAGAAAATGATGACTGATTTTATCATTGTTATAATTTGTAGAGAAAAATGAGTCATTTCAATATTATTCAATGATTTTGCCGATGTGATCTTTTGGCTTTCTGCTTCTATATTTTGGATAGAAGTCATTCCCTTGTTCAAATGTAATTCAATTTAAATCAAAGTGAAAATAAATCAGTGTGGGGTTTGTGCAAAACAGATTGATCTGACGTCTTTGATGCAATACTTGATTGAATAAATTGATGAGCATATTTCAACATTGATATGAGAATTGAATTGTCGCAACTAATATGTATTTTAAGGCACTACCCATGGATTGGTGATATCTTGCTCAACTTGACGTCCATATTGACTCATTTTGATTTTGACGATTTGACGTCCATCTTCTGGCTTTCTCCTATATTTTAAATAGGAGTCAGGCACTTGTTCAAATTTAAATTTAATTTAAATCAAAGGGAAAAATGTGTGGGTGGGGTGCCCCGGGGTACTCCCTTTTTATGAAAATGAAATATACTTATCCAAGTATCCTGTGTAATGCAGTTTCAGAATATATATGGTTATGGGGATCTATCTCCAAAACCTTAGGAGGAGTTCGATAACAGACAGACAGAGGTTACAACTTTATATATATATAGATAAAGAAGAAAAAAAACATAAACTCTCATGTAACTCTTTTCCTGTTTTTCCTCCTTTCAAAGTATGTGCCATAAATTTTTCACACCAAAGCAAAAAACGATTGTGGGCGCTTCACACACAAGCGTTTTCATCGTTCTCTGAAGAAATCCCTGAAAACAGCACTAAATTATACTTTTTGGCTTCAAAATATTCGACTAATACTTTTAGGGCTAAGGACAGCTGTAAAATCTGATTCACAAACTTCTGCAGCCGAACTTGTAGATAGGATACCTTTATGTCTACCAAGAGAGTTAATTATCAAACCAAATGAACCACTCTTGGATTCTGCTTCATTTGCAGATATGTTGAGATTGAAGATGTCCCCCATCTTCCAGACAATCCACCCATGTAACATATGTACCAGAATCACTCAAAAACTGCAACTTTTGGCTAGTAAAAGCTTACAGATGTCCTTATAAGGTGGTGAAACGTACAGAGAAACATTTCATAGTTGTGATTAATAATAGTTTTGTGATGTCAATGAACTTTCGTAATGTTCGTTGTAGTAGAGACTTTGTAATCGCCTATACAATTATATTAACGCCGTTGAACAATACTGGTGTCAGACGCCTTCGAATATCACTCGCACTAATAGTATTTGCTCCATAATACTCGCTCGAATAGTAATCCGAATAGAGAAATAGTATAGTGAATAGAGTAGAGAATAGCGGTCAGTATAATAATAGAGAATAGACTAAGAATGACGATCCGTATAGTATGGAGTATCGTTTAGACGTCACGCTACTACCTACTTATGCGTTTCTCCCATGATCACATGATTCACTTAATTTAATGGAGATCTATGTTCAAACTCAAGTGTCGGCAGCGACACTTTATTCCTATATAACAAATACACAAGAAAATATTTCCATTAACCAACTAAATCCGGCACATTTAGAAAATATAGGTGATAATTCATTAGAAACCACCAAGCGAACATAACCTAGAACTTCAAAGAGCGGTCGTCATATTAGATGACCTAAGAAACTATGTTCTTATCTGAAATAATAGAATTTCTCTTTCTTTGGAGTGTTGTACAATTATCTTGCTTGAAAGAGAATACTGTAGTGCCTTAATAAATATATTATCGGCAGCAGTCCGGAGGGTATAAAAACGGGCGAGCCGTTAAGGAACCCTCTTTTGCTGTATTCCTCCTTTCGAAGTGTGTGCCATCAACTTTTCACACCGAAGCAAAAAAGAGTTGTGGATGCTTCACACACAAACAACACTACAAAGGCAAGTCGCTCCCTAATACATTAACAATTTTCGTTGTGTATTCAAATTATTTCTTGGTAAAGAACTTTAAAATTTTTCTTTTGTTATTTTCGTGAAATAAATGTTACTTTGTATTGCAGATCAATCGGTTTCTGTTATTTTGTACATGTACTATTTCACCACCATTATTTCATGTAAAACTTTCTCGTGGAGATCTTAGATATCATTTATAGAAGTAGCCAACACACTAAAATGCTTAAAATATACATAATTTAGGGGCTAATCTGAGTCCTGTTATGCATATAAAGTTCATGCTAAAAAAATTGAGCCTCACTTCATGCTTAAAATATGCATAATTAATAGGTTAATCTGGGCATTGTCATGCTTCATACGGATTAATCTGAGTACTGTCATACAAAAAGAGGACGCTGGCAATGCCAGAATCTTCTTTTTGCACAAAACCTTTTTTTAACAGAGACTAAGTCTATTCTTAAATTCTATAGCTGTACTCAGATGAGTTATGGAATGATTCGCATTATAAGTGAAGAAAGAGTTGTGTCTTCCCCACGATTATAAAGCAGTCGGTGTTCGAACACAGTTAAAAGTGAATATTTCAAATATAGATTTTCTAGGCAAGCATGTCTTCCCAGATAAAAGATTGGCGTAACATAATCTTTCTAAGTTAGGCTTATAGAATCCAATTTCCGCTTTCGATTGAACTACGAAATTTACATTGAATAACATGTGACGTCGGCACAATTGCCGAAAACAAAAGAACATAGAATTCAGAAATCGAAACATGATTCCGCATTATTCCTCATCAGAGCAATTTCGGCTTTGAACCAGACTGAAAATCATCGGAGAAACTGAATTCAACATTTTCAGGAATTTTTTTCTATAAAGCGTTTATTATTTTTATATAACGAATTACATGATTCACAAGAAAATAAAATATACTAGTGTGTATACATATAGCGGAAAAAAAAGTAAAAAAAAAAAAATTATTAGGATAGTGATAGTGTGTGTATGTTTGTGTTTGAGTGAGTGCATTCGAAAGATGTACTAAATTCTCCTTGAAGAGAAGACTCGACAAATATTCTACCTATTTCATTTTAGATCGATAAGAGGAAGAGACAACTTGTGTTCTTCCTTTTATAGTTCTGGGCAACGCCACCTATCGGACGTTTTGGCAGACCAGGTGAGAGTAATCCCACAATGAAATATAAATGTAAATGCACGACCTCTTTCTTTCATTATCTTTATTAAAAAAATATTTTTCTTACGTGTCAAATAACCTCCTGAATTATACATAATATCCCACGCCCTTTGTAAACATTTTTGTAGGAGCGAATATAATACTGATTATACGACTCACCGACGAATAACACTCAATGTCCACAAACACACTGAAGCGAAACTGTGAAAAATCATTACAGCTTGAATGAATAAAGCAGGAAAATAAATAAATAAAGCCAAAATTTCGACAGTAACACTACATCGCTGTTACTGTGACAATATTTCTAAGCCAACCACATTAATACTTTATTGACCAATCATCGGTCTAAAAAGGTGATAATAAAAAATTCAATACAGTGTAACCCGGATATAAGAGACCCGGATATAAGAGAGATTTTCTCTGGTCCCAAATTAGAGCCTGTGTTAATGTATATAAAATAGACCAAACCCGGATATAAGAGACTTCTTCTCCGGTCCCGACAACTCTCTTATATCCGGGTTACACTGTATCAAATATCAGATCTAGTTTGAAGCAGAGTATAACATGTCTTTAGAGTTCGCCAAACTTCCGGGTTTGACAGTATTCAGCTTGTCAAAATATTGTGGGGTAATGACAATGAAACACACGTGTTATATTTAACAAAACAAGACAAGGAATTTATTGAACGGTAGACTTTATCTTCATGATATTGAACTGTGCTTCCACAATTATAAATCATACAAGCACATTTGATTCCATGAACATAGGTGGTTAGATGGATACTGTTTGTATCGATTCGACACACCCCACCTTGTGTGGGATGATTTGGGTAAATACTGAGTATAACACGTCTTTCTAACATGAACTTTTTACATAAAAACATTTTAAGAATTTTCCACAAAATATTTTATCGAGAATATTTTCTGTCATTCTTTAAATATGATGTAATGGAATAACCTGTCGCACCAATGAGAAACTACACTTTAGATAGTAATTAAGTATCGGTAAGTCGACGGACTACGGAGCCTAGCTGAAATCTTTTTCAGATATATGGTCGAACTCTCTGCCTTCGGGCAGAGAGGAACCTGGACGAGGCTATGCCAAAGGGCAGAGTCTCGTCTGGGGTGGTAAACCGACCCGACCCCGTTTTTTACGGGGTCTACAGGGGATTTTAGCCCGAGCCTCCGGACTCGGATACCCCACGTTAAATTCGGCCTTGTGCCACATCCGACCGCGTGGGGCGGTTGGCAAATATTCTAGCTGAAATCTTTTCAGCTATACGGTTGAACTTTCTGCCTTCGGACAGAGACGACCCCAGACGATGCTATGCCGAAGGGTAGAGTCTCATTCGGGGAGGTACACAGACCCGATCTCGTTTATGCGGGGTCTATGGGGATTTTTTGGCCGAGGCTACGGATTCGGGAACCCTACATTAAATTTGACCTTGTGCCACATGTGACTGCGTTGAGCAGTTGCTAGTTACTCTAGATACTCTAGCTGGAATCTTTTCCAGCTGTGCTGGTCAAACTCTCTGCCTCCGAGCAGAGAGGATCCTTAGACGAGTCTATGCTGAAGGGCAGAGTCTCGTCTCGGAAAACAGCTACCCGACCCCGTTTTATACGAGTTCTACGGGAATTTTTGTCTGAGCCTACGGGCTCGAATGCCCCACATTAAACCCGGGTTTGTGCCACATCTGATCGTGTGGGGATGTTAGTAACTAGCTGGAATCTTTTCCAACTGTGCTGGACGAACTCTCTACCTCCGAGCAGAGAGGATCCACAGACGAGGCTATGTCGAAGGGCAGAGTCTCCTCCGGTGAGGTAGACAGACCCGAACCCATTTAAACAAGGTTACGGGGGAATTTTGGCCGCGCCTACGGGCTCGGATTTCCCCACATTAAATTCGGCCTTGTGACTGCGTGGGGCAGTTGCTAGATACCGTATAGCTGGAATCTTTTCCTGCTGTGCTGGTCAAACACTCTGTCTCCGAGCAGAGAGGATCCCCAGACGAGGCTATGTCAAAGGGCAGAGTCTCATCTCGGAAAACAGCTACCCGACCCCGTTTTATACGGGATCTATGGGGAATTGTTGACCGAGCCTACGGGCTCGGCTTTCCCCACATTAAATTCGGCCTTGTGCCGCATCCTACCTCATGGGGAAGCTGGTAAATATTGTCTAGCTGGGATCTGTTGAGTACAACTCAGACTTACGCGAGAACTACCGACCTTCCAATAATAGCATTCGCTACTGAATTGACTTGCGACGACCTTGCGCATAACTGTTACCTTTATTCTTATTATACTGTTTTTTCCATAATCCTTTACTTATTTTATCCACATTTTTTCAAATATATATTCATATTAAGACGAAATATAACAAAACACAATCAATATTCAAAATTATAAGTTTGCAATCGCATCTTTTTTCCAGAGAATATTCTTTTTCTCGTTGTAAAAATTTGAATATTTCAATCAATGCAAAAAAATTTTCTTCTTCTTGAGTAAATTTTGTCTTTTCGCTATCTTTCTTAATAACTGTTCTGCCAACCACTGTGGCTGTCAATATTTTTTGTGATATGACTGGATGGTGGCTACGTCTCTTCATGCTGAGGGTAACGGGTGACAGTTTTCTGGTCGCTACATCCCAACTAATAGTTAGGAGCCCCAACACTTGGATAGCGACCAGAGAGGCTTCTCTGATTAACAGCCGCATAATATCGGAATTTTGCAGTGCCATGTCGTACATGGAAATGTGTCCCTGCAAGTACTTTCGGTGGGCAACCCCGAGGCCACACTATGATGCAGTCTGCGCTAATTCCCAGTCAGTATATATTACCTTAAACGACCGATAGCTACTATTATTCTTGGCCTTTTTCCTACTCGAAATAACACACCATGACTAAAAGCAATCACTTACACAATCTCATTATTATTATTGTTGTTGTTGTTGTTGTTTTATTTCTTTTGGTTTCTGGTGTATACACATTTCTTCCCAGGTCCCGATCAGAGACCTAAGGTTAGAAACGGCATCATGTCATTTTCCACTGAGCAGTTTTGAAAAAAAAATCGCTCATATTTTACATAGATAAGCTCTCCGTAAGGTTTGGGCTGTACTTGTGAGTACAATTTTTTGTATTTCTTTAAGACATGGGCTACCAGGGATTCCTTGAATGAGTCTATTGGAATCTTTTCCAATTAATCCGAGGGCTCTAACTACAACTGGAATTATTAATGTCCTCATGTGCCACATTTTAGAGATTTCGATTTCAAAGTCCTTGTATTTTGATAGTTTTTTTTAAAGATCTTCAAAGATACATTGCAGTCTGTAGGGACTGCCATGCCAATAAGAAGGCACATTTTGTCTTTGCGGTCTGTAATCACGATGTCAGGGCGATTAGCTTTGATTCTTCTGTCTGTGTGGATTGTGAAGTCCCATAAAATTGTTACAGGTCCTATCTCCGTAACCAGGTCTGGGTGGTGTTCATACCAATTTCTTGCAGTTTTCTTTCTGTAAGGGTTGCAGATTTTCCAGTGCAGATATTGTCCCACTCTGTTGTGCCGTGTTTTATATTCAATGGGTGCCAATACCACACAGCCAGATACAAGATGGTCAATTGTTTCTGGATATTTATCAAATAATGTGCATTTTGGACGAACTCAATATTTTGGTATGTGTGCTTGGTAACTTTTTTAGTTAGCAAGCATTGGTTCTATGCAGAAAGAATAAAACCTTCAGTTTCAGCTTTTAACCCTGCACCACGTAGTCACTGATGGATACAGGGTTTGTCTACTTCTTCTTCTACTTGTCCTGTCTCTTCAGGACGTGGGCAGTCATGGTTCTCCACAATTTCCTGTCCTTTGTATCCCTTAGTAAATTTTATCTTTTTCGTTATTTCTCCTAATTCCTGTTCTTCCAACCATTTACACAAGCTCGTTAGGTAATTTATGCTTTTCTTTTCTCTGTCCCTCTTAGTTTCAATATGTCTTATAATTGTCAGATATTCTAAGTTCTCTTTCCTCATTAGGTGTCCTAGAAATCCCAACTGTTTCTTTTTGATCCTAAGTATCTTTTTTGTTTCCATTTTCTCTAAAACATTCTCATTGCTCACATGTTCCGTCCATGGTCTTCTAAGCATCCACATTTCTTTTTTCCTCAAGTCTTTTCTTCATCAGTGATGTGATTGCCCAGTATTTACTGCCATGTAGGAGGAGCGATATTATACAACAGTTCAGCAATTTGATCAAAATTTTCCTGTTTCTTAATACTTTACTTAGCTTCAGAAAAGCACATTCACTATCCAAATGCGCCTTCGGATTTTGGTGTCGCACTTGTCGTAAAAGGCGGTTTTCCTTCTTTCTTTTTTTTTTAGGAAATTCGTGACGGTGCCTATTTTATATCGATATGTTGCTAGTATAAAAATGATATACTTTTTACCAACAATCAGTTTCTGTCTAATTCAATATTTTTTCTATTCCACAAGATGTATCTGCTGCTAAGAGAAATAAAAGACCAAAGATACAATCGATCCTAACCCGGTATTTCTCATCGACGTGACGTGGCTTCCTCCCGTTTGTTCTATAAATATTTTCATGGTAACTGCTCGGACGAGCTTTTTTCCCCTGATGTCCATCAAATTTACTGGGTTTTAAAGTAACGGCAAAAAAATCATAATTTACTGTTTCCAACGATACAGAGAAATCCATTCATCCAGACAAGGGGTGGTTGCGTGATACAACAAAAGTTAATGAAAATGAACACGGAATTTAAAAATAAGTTACTCCAAAATTCGCTTGAAGATGAAATGGAATTAATGTCTTTAATTTAATTACAAAATTAAATTCGAAGCTTCCATTTTTGAAACATGGTTAGAACTGTGTAGCGAAAAACCATATTTTAAATCAGTTAATTTATAATATTAATGCTCTGTAAATTTACATTGAGCACTATTTTGTAAAAATAAAAATATCTATAAGAACACCAGATTATATATCTTACTATTCTTTTCATTTATATATATATATGTATATATATATATATATATATAAAGAGAGAGTATACTATTTTTATTTATACATAATTTTTCTTGAGACTTCTCAATATAGGCCGGTTTTTATTAATTTCGTTCTTTATGAAAAAAACAAAAAAAACAAACAAGGATAGCAACTTAAACACGCGTGCCCGCTAAAAATAAAGTTTATACGAGGCCAAGCCAAAAAGTATCCGCACTTTCGCCATAAGAAAACAAGAGTTCGAATACTTTTTTACTTTTCCTTGTAGTAATAAGAAGAGTATATTATGCACAAAAGTACTAGTTCTATTTACGAGTACGTCATGTCAGAATTCAGGGAGATTTAGACATAAAATGATTTCTTCACAGAAAGAAAGAAAAAGGGATATTCAGCATAAACCCATTTGTCCAAGAATTTCTTTTTTAAATTTCTTTTCATATTTCCATATTTTCTTTTTATATTATTGTCGAATAAGTTCTTCATATCAAGAATATAAAAATAAATTAAGAAAGGGGTTCAGTTTGCCATATAAATTTATTTTAAAATTTCCTTACGAAGTTTCCTGTAAAAATATTCTTTATCGCTTGGGCGAACTTTTTTGACGGGCTAAAATAAAAAGTTAGTACTATATATTTCCGCGTATAAGACGACCTTTAAATCCCCAAAATCATCCTTAACATTTGGAGGTCGTCTTATACTACAATTCTAACAAAGAAACATTAAATTCTGAGTGATATTTGTCGGTAGGCTAAACATGGCCTGGGTGCGATAACGCACATAAAATTATTCACATTATCAAAGGACCTGATAATAAAAGTAATAAAACCATTTCTACCTTATATATTACTGGCATAACTTCATAATAAATTGCCTATTCGAAGAATAATTCCATATCAATGAAATCAACTTGTATCCATGCAAGCTCAGCTGAGAAAATTTAAACCTCGAGTTATGATTGTGTTTACAACCTTTATCGTTCGCTAAACTTTCATTAATAACATTTATGATAACATAATATTCATTTTTGATTAGAAATTTATTATCATTTTGATGTTAAATAATAGCACAATTTATTTCCTGGCTTAGATAAGTTAGGAACAGACTGAATAAAAAAACTGTTGAAAAGGGAATGTACTATTATCGTACATTATCGTACTTTTATTAGTGGTATTTTGTGATTGTCGATGAAGTATAAGTAAATGGCCATTAATACACCAGGCTGTTTGTAACTGTTTAGATATAGGAAAAGACGAGGAAGAAGAATCAGTATTCGCAAGAGATCACGGATGAAACGTAAAAAAAGCAATGGTTTCCCTTTTAGGAGACGTGTGTTGGAAAAACATGATATAGAATCGGTTTTGGTATTTCGTTTATAAATAACAATATTTCCAATAAGATCATCTTTATATAATCAATAAGCAATCGTCTTATACTACAAGAGTAGGGTAAATTCATGAAAATTTGCTATATTTTTTTTACCTCGTCTTATCTAAAGGTCGCCTTATACGCGGAAATATACGGTATTTATATAATTAAAAATATATTCTTACTTACATTTTCCCTTTATTATTAATTTCTCTTATTTTTACTTATTTATTTTTGGCTTCCTTAGGGGAATCAGTTTACAATGAGTTTACATAGAAAATTAGCAACCCTTAGAAATTTAGAAAAATTGATTTTTTTTTATGTATTTATATATTGATTTGATTGGGCTTCTTTTTTTTCGGCTTATCAACCCTTTTGGATAATTTAAACATATTGTAAGAATAATTCTTTCTTTCCAAGTGAATATTACATTAACAGTTTTTTGAGAATAACATTATTTATTTTTTATGCGGGAGATCTTAAATACAAGTCCCACTATTTAACCTAGAGCTGGGGGAGGAGATAGATTCATACCTTTCTCAAGTGTATTTGTGCGTTAAAGATCCTTGATAAAATCCAATGAAGAATCAGCAAAATTATTGGACCTAACCTAGCGTCTTGGCTTCTTGGCTTACATTTCCCATCGCCGTATAGTTGCCTACCTGTGCTTTAATAAATAGTTTCATGATAATTGTTCGAATGAGCTCTTCATTGTGACACTTCGATTTTCTGAATTTAAGCGCTGTATAAGACTGGCGACGAGGCCTCATCAATTTGCAGTTGAGTTGGCTAGATGTAACCGTAAGTTCTATGCTAACAGTTTCTTTCCTCGCACTTCTCGTTTCCGGTTCCATGCTTTCTAGTCAACTTTTTATCAGCAAAAATTGAAATGCAATGTCAATCGTTATCCCTTGTCCGCCTGATTGCTCTTCTTTTGTTCTCGTTCCTCAATAATATTTCTGTTTTCTAATTCTTCCACATCCAGTAATCCCTTACGTCTTAATGGGTTCCCTGACTTGTTTGGGATGAATTCGATTTAAAAAAGAAAAAAAAGTGAATATAATAAACTCGACTGGATTTCGAAGTTGGCTCTCTGAATTCACATTCCGAGCTGCTATCTATTACACCACCCGCATATCTTTTTATATATTCGTTATCCGGAGAACTTGATCGATAGGAATATGGAAACAAAAAAAAAAAAAAAAAAAAAAAATGATTATTTCGTGGAGAGGTGTAGTTTCTATAAAAAGGTCAGAAAAAAGTAAGCATAAAAATGACACCTTTTTTAATTCCTGTTAGTGGAGTGATTATGGAAGGGATATCGTTGAAATTTGTAAAATTATTGTTTTATAAATGCAATATATTTTGTCATTCGTTTGTATATGAGGGGCCAATTGAATTTTATGCGTAAAAATAGTTTTATAGTCATTTTTTAATATACTGTATTTATTGGGTTTTCACACAAGGGCCACATACAGTGTTAGTTAGATTACTATGTGGGGGAATTCATTCGCCACTAAAGATGATTTAAAATATGACAGCTTGTTTCCAAGGGACCGGTCTCCTCGCAGTAAGTACTAAAAAATAACTAGAGCATACCTTAACAACATGTAACAAAAGCAAATGTAATTTCTGTAAACGCCCATCATACAAATGTCACATATTTCAAATATCGACCTTATTGGAGGAGGCAAACATATTTTTATTGGTTTTGTGTTAGACTAAGTTAAATATAGGAAATACAATATACAGACAAATGTATAAATTTATTTATCAGTATATATAATTGTGAGTATATTTGTTCTCTTTGTGTGAAACCCCAGTCTGGAATCGAGGAAATATTAAAAAGAAAAAAAAATTCTCAGGATATGGAATGTCAGAACACTAAATCAATGTGACCAGTTAGAAAATATAAAGCAAGAAAGGAACAGGTTAAAATGTTAATATTTTAGACGTATACAAAACGAGGTGGGCAAACAATGGCGATTTCATTAGTGACAAACACAGGATTATATATAATAGAGGAGATAAAAATGAGAGGGGAGTAGGACAGATCAATACATGAAGAAATATATTCTGAGATACTATCAACTATCTGAAAAAACTATTGTCGTTAAACTGAAAGGAAAGTCTTTCAATATACCCACAATATCTGTATATGCACCAACAGCACAAAGTACAGAAAAATAAATTGAAAAGATATACTATACGCTAAACAACGCCAAGAGTCAATGTAAATCGCAAGAAATTGCAGTCGTCATGGGAGACCCGAATGCCAAAGTAGGCAAGGAGAGAGCTGGTGACATAGATGGCAAATTCGGTCTAGAAACTCCTAAGGAACGCGGAGAAAAATCGGTCTAATGGTGTACGGCGAATGAACAGGTAGTAGCCAACATATGGTTTCAAGAACGCCCAATACGTATATGGACATGGAGAAGCCCGGGAGAAGAAACAAAAAAACAAATCGGCTATCAATAAGAGATTCAGGAATGCAGTTTTACACTGCAAAACATCCCAAGTGTCGACTTCAGGAACGACCGCCTTCCATTGATATGTAAACTAAGAGTGAAGCTACGAAAATTGAAGAGAGTCAAGCCAAATTGCAATACGACAGACTCCTGAGTGAATCGAATGTGAAGGAGAAATATATGAACAGTGTTAAAAGTGAATACAATGGACAAAATAAGAATGGAAACTAGAATTGGGACACATTAAGAAAGGCTTTAGTAACATCAGCAATCGAGATCACCCGAAAGAAAACTAGACAAAGAAAAAAAGGAATGGATGACAGATGAAATTCTCAATATGAAGAAAAAGAGACAAAAACAAGGTCAAGGTACGGCACAGAATATAGGACACTGCACAAAGAAATTATGAGCCACTGCAGGCGAGCTAAGGAGGAATGACTTAATCAAAAAATGTAATTGTATTACTTGGTAATACAAAATAATCAAAAATAATAATTAATAAAACAGTGCAAATAAACAAATAAATATTATAACTATCTAGGGTTGTCTTATACACGTACTTTTTATAAAAGTGTATTTTAAAGAAAGCCGGCCATTTATAAAAAAATTGTTACATTTGTTTGTAAGCACTACATTTTTTTTAAAGAATTGTCTGTAAAAGAATTATCAAAATATTTCGATCAAAGCAGGTTGTTTCAAATTAATTGTAATTAAATTTTAAAACTATATATTATATCTATTTATTACCTAATGAAAAGCGTGTGTTTGCGCCCACGTAAATTTAAAGTTAAGGCCCGCTAGAGTCCTTTCAATTTTTATATAAGACAATGGCCAGCATATAATTTTCAGAAGGTGATCAATTTTTCAAAGGAGAAGCAGAGGGTAATCAAATTTTCAAAAGAAGAAGGTAATATACCTTTTTTGTCCAGAAGGCATGGCAATTGTTTAGGATGAAGCAACAAAATTTTTCGACAAACTCTGAAGACGAAGTGTAATGAAAATATCATCCTGAAGGCAGAATGATAAGAACCCAGAAGTCAAAGCAATTTTAGACCGCCATCTGAGAAGCATACGTAAAAAAGGAACTGAAACCTAGGAATAGAACCGTGCTCTATAAAAGATAAAATTCCAAAGATTCTTTCGTTCAGTGACTTTTTTTCGTCTTTCGATTAGATGAATGCAAAGTGTATTTTCAAAATGTATTTATTGCCTTATTCAAAGTTTATATTAACTTCTCAAAGTTTTTCTTTTTTCATTTTTCGAAGATTGTTTAGTAAATCATTTAAGATCATTTATAATTTTGTTACGTTATCCTGCTTCATTTTTATAAGGCGCGCAAAACGAAATTTTTGTACAAGCTTATTTTATAAAATATTGTAATTTGTTATTTCGTTTTAATGTTTTGTAATAACAGTTCCATTTAAATTTCACATAGTAGTTTCGGGTCTTGTTTGCATGTGTAAAAAAATAAAAGAATGAATATCTGGACCTAGTTCTTATTTACAAATGTCAAGTTTCAAACTTGCATCATTGATATCGCTCCTATTTTTTTAATTTTTAAAACTTTTTTTTAACTTTTTCTTAAAACCCTTTTTTTCAGGAAAGTATTTTTTCGGAAATACATGCACAGACGTTAGGAACAATGGTTATTTAACTTAAATGAAGCATCCACAGATTCGTTTATTAACTTATGTACAGTTTTAGTTTTTAATTTAAAATGTATATATCGTTTGTTTGTTTTATTTAAAAGGAATCTTTTTTTAGTTTGTTTTCGCATGCAGAATAGGTCCAGATAACATCGGGGATCGATTTTACAATGTACGGATATTATTAACAGGACAACACTTGCAAAATGATAAAAATAATCAATATCTTTCTATTCTGACAAATGTCGCTCATTAACAAAAAACGAACAAATGTTAGTCTATAAAAATTATCAAAAAGAAAATCCCTATTTTTACGAGTGGACAAGAATACTTAAAAAGTGACCCTAATCCGTATTTTAAAGAAAACGTTTATTTTGTAAAATATCGTTTTCCAAATTTCTCGGTGCGGCAAAAAGTCCTTGAGAAAGATAAAAGTTTTCTGCGGATCCCTAACAATTTAATCCTTAAAAATACACATGAAAAAGAATAAATCTATTTTTATTACATACGATTCACAACAAAAATTAAGACAAGTCTAATAAATGCAGCTGTTGTTTTGAGGTTCAAAGCTTTTCAAAATCATGTATAATCAATGTAACTTATAGCCTCATATCATTCTCTGCATTTTTAGCCCATTTCTATACTGTTGCGGAAATGCCGGCTGTGTTTAGGTAGAAAACACGTGTCTCTAGGTATATTTTTCCCACAACAATTATTGCGGACTAGAATGAGTCCGGGTAATAAATGAATAAAGTAACAACAAAACTATATTTAAACAAACGACAGTGTATGTATTAACAAAACAAAAGTATACATAGACAATATAAAAGATTGTTGCAAGTGACAAATGAATATGAAAGAAGAAAACTAGAGTAAGTGTTTGCGTGTATGAAGTTTGTGTAGGAGAAGTCCAAGGGAAAAGTAATTGAAAGGGAAATGAACGTGCCTGTCCTGGTGGGGGACACATTTGTACCCCGTGCAAACTAAAAGAAAAATAGTAAAGAGAATATCATTGCCAAATGTTAGGCTTAAGGAACATTCCCTAGCGACTGTTTTTTTTTTTAGTAAAGTGGGTTAACCACAATACACGTATTTTGGTGATACTTATAGAATATCGTACATTATGATACAAATGCATTTGTTAATAATTTTCTCACAGAAAAGTATAATAATTTTCACAATTTATTTATTATTTTTAGTATGTCAGGGTTTGTGTTGGAATTTTTTGTTTAAAAATAGTCTTCTTTCTTCTTTATGACACAATCCTCAATATGGTATGAAATAAATAAAAGAAAGGCTTACAGAGCCCTTGGACTTCACTCACGGAGCCCTAGTCCTCCATGGAGCCCAATGTTGGAAACCTTGTTTTATTTTATTTATAACTGTCTCTTTGTTTGTTTTTTTTTTTTTTTTTTCATTTTCAACTTGGGCAGTTTTGTGCATCATAGTTTCGTGATGCATTTGAGAATTTCGAGCAACACTTTAGAGAGTTTTTCTGTTCCCTCTTCTCCACCCCCATCTCTCTGTTTTTCCCGTCTTTCTCTCTCTCTCTCTCTCTTTCTCTCTCTCTCTCTCTCTCTCTCTTGTCCGTTCCACTGTTCTTCTCTCTCTTGTTCGTCCCACTGTTCTTCTCTCTATTTAGCTCCTTTATTTACTTTGTCTCTTCGTTTCCCCCTCATTACCTCTTTCCGTATTCTTCTTTGAAATTTCTAAAGATGAGGAAATTGTATTTCCATGCAACAAGCAAGTCATTTTATTCTATTTTGTTCATAACTATTTCTTTCTTTGTAGTTTTTTCAGTTTCAACTGGTGCAGTTCCGAGCATCATAGGTTTATGACTGATGTAACCTGTTGCCTCATAAACTTCTCTGCATTTAACATATTTCTTTACTTAGTTTTAGCAGAGACATAGAATGAAACATCCTGGGGTATGCAACTATGACAGGAAACAGAAGGGAACACCAAAACGACTCTGGACAGATGACAGAGATTGAACAGGGAGAACGAAAGTGGGCGAGAGAGAAGATAAAGTGGAGAGGATTGGTGCATTTGTCCATAGAACCCGACCCTCAGTTGTGGTTTTGAGGCGCAAAGATTTTCAAAGTCGGGCATGATCGATGTAACTCGTAGCCTCATATCATTCTCTGCATTTAGCTTATTTCTATACTTAGTTTTACTCGATGCAGAAATTAGAATATCTTTTCACAAAGATAAATTGTTGGAAATCTTATAAGAAATTTCAGAACTTGAGCAACAATTTGTGGGTATATTTCGTGTAGGTTAATACAAAACTTTGATAAAAAAAGTAACAAGGATGGATGTTCATTAGAACATTAGAACGGTTCCGGGACTTTCCCATTCCTTGGAGGAACCCCTTCCTCATTGGCCATCTCTTTAGGGGTATAGCCATGCTTGGCCAATTGCGGGTTGGTAAGGCTATTTAATCGTTGACGGTTTTGAATTCAGAGTTGTTCTTCTCTGAGACCGGTTGCCACCCAAGGCAGTCTTACTATTTACCGTGAGAAAACACCGTCTTTAAATTTAACTCATGTTTATTAGCTGCTTCATCTCTCTTAAAGTGGAAGTAGACACGCATGTTGGTGATACCCACGGAATATCCTACACAAAATATTAAACTGAAACGCTTTTGTTAATCATTTTCTCACAGAAAGGTATAAAAATGTTAATTTTAGGAATTTAGTTATCCCCGGATTATTTATAAGGATTTGCGTTGAAATTTTTTATTTTCAGTTTAAAAATAGTGTTTTTTTTTTTTTTTTGCTTTTTGACACGATTCTTATGACTTCAAACAAAAATAAAAAGGCTTGCGAAGCCCCTGGACCTTATTCACGGAGTTCGAGAGCTCTGCGGAAAATCACTTTAGGAAACTCTGTTGTGGGTACCGCTAAACGCATTTTAAATAATTGAAATGCCTTATTTGAGACTAAATTTCGATTTCATTTCAAAGGTTAATGCCCTAAGCTAAAGCTAATCCGAAGTAAAAAAAAACTTAATAAACATTTTAAGTATTTTTAAATTTTAAAGCATTGGTACTTCTTTCGTCATCGAACAATCATTGTATCCGTAAAATATAAACAAAAAAATTTTAAATTCTCTTTAAAATCCAATATTTGTCCTAGAGATGTGTTTCGAAGTCTATTAATAAATTTAAGTGTTAATTCACTGGATCTTCTAAAAGTAATGCTTAACTTTTACTTAAAATAAAGTCAGAGTAACGTTTTATTTACGCACGGTAGCCTGTAAGTTCAAAAGACAAAATAGAAATACCGTAATTCTACCCCTATCCAAAAAAGCCCGAGAAAAAGTAAAAATAAAATCTTAAAAAATACGGAAGACCAGCAGTGCAAAAATCAAGAATTTGCTATTTAAATATAAATTTTCTTTAAGCTTATATAACCAATAAGGATATAATTTTAATTTTATTCACTTTTAACATAAATATGAAGACGATAAAGCGCTACCTATACAAAAATATAGTGTAAATGTAAATTAAATTTGCTTCATTAAATTAACTCGGGAAAGGAAACACATTTATTCAGAGAGTAATCTTTACAAAAATTACACAGTAAAGTTTTTTTTTTATACAATAGTTTTTTGGTGGCGAGGAGAACAAATTACGCAAGAAAAATAAGTTAAGCTTGTTTTTAAAATAATAAATCTTAGAATAACAATTTACGTTTAATAAAATTACTGAAGTAAGTAAGTATGGGTTACCTGACCAGAATCAAATGCAGGAAAACAGAGTCATACATAGACACACACACACACACACACACACACACACACACACACACACACACACACACAAAATGGAAAACAAAAGAAGAAAAAACGCCTGTCCGGATGGATGGGAAAAACAGAAAAACTGCTTTCAAGGCACAAAGACTGACTGAACGAGATACGAAATTAGATCAATATCATAATACTCTGCACAGCTGCAGATACTGAATAGTAATAATTAAGTCAGCAAAACTCAAACGAGATACCAGAATTGTCCTTTTTGCATATCCATACCAAAAATCTCTAACAGTTGCTAAAAAAAGAAATAAAATAAATTTCTCTTAAAAACGGTTCACACTTGAAAATTAAACGATATTTTTAAAATCTTTAAACATGTCTTTAATAAAACTCTTGTGACGAACAGCAACGGGGTGGATTTCAAGATCACACTGAAAAATTACAAGACTCTTTTTTAAAGTTAATTTTTTTCTGTCCAATCTGAAAGAAAATAATGTGTTTTTTTACTTTTAAATTATGCAAGCAAGCAAAAAAATATTTGAGTTTTTTTTATTAAATCACTTTTGGTAAAATGCTGGCTGAATTTTCCCTATATTCTGTTCACACTTAAATATTGCATAATATCTTCAAGGATAACTGTAAAAAAATAAAAACATTAATAATGATTAGACGACACCCCCACCAAATAAAAAAATATGAAACGGGGGTGTGAAACACTCCCGAAAAATATTAAAGTTTTTTTAATAAAAAAAATTCTATTCAGTAAAAAGGAAATAATTCATTAATGAACAACTACTGAAAATTTCGTTTCAATCGGATTATTTTATTATCTTTGATATTTTAAAACAGAAGCAAGCGATTTTTTGTTTTCTCTTCGGAAAAAGAAAAGCATTTCGAGCACCTCTAACTCCACATGTTTAAGGGGAATCACTCTGTTCACTTCCGTCGCTGCACGTGTAGAAGGGAGATCACTCTGTTAACATCCGTTGTTGGAAGTATTATGCACTTTGTCATTCATCTGTTGTGACTTCTCTCCGATATCATCAGAAAGTCGCGGCCGCCGCAGTGTTTCGCCTGACGCTCTCCTCCTACAAGTTTATCGTAGGAGAAAACCCGTCCTTCTCTTACCGTCATCGTCGAAGTTCTCGCAGCTCCAAGGAAACAGCTACAAAATGCACAACCATTCTGTAGAAAAGATTCCTGTAACCTACCGAATTTTTTCAGCTGTTCTTTATGGAATTTCTTCGTTTTTAATCATTGTTGTAAACAAGATGATTCTGACCAACTATAAGTAAGTAAAAACCAGAATTTAATTTGTTTTAAAAAGCATTCTCTTTGAGAGGAAAAGATTCTTAAAAAAAAACTGTGGGAGAAAAGAAACATAATATAATTCGTATTTTAAATTTAAGAGCAAATCTTTAAGTTTTAAAATGATGCAAAAAACAAAATAATAAATAAACAATAAATTTCTGTAAAGTTCTGTATCATTTATTTTATTTTGGTAAAAGAAAAGAATTTAAGTTGATAATAATCCGAAATATTTGAAGTTTTATCACATAAATAAATTACTTGTCAATTCGTTGCCATAACACTTGAGAAGGAAAATTTTGATCCATTCCCTAAAAAAATCATTAAAGACTAAAAAAACAAAAAAAGAAAGATCAACGGTCAACACTAATTATTTGTGTAAAAAAACAATAAAACAAATTTTAATAATTAACAAACCAAATGAGTTAAAAATAAAGACAGATAAAAAATTAAAAAAAAAATAATTTAAAAGTAAAACTAAAAGGTTCCTCTGGTTGGTAAACAAGTGTAAAACACAGCTTCTTTTTGTTTAAATTTTTCTTTTATATTTGTATTTTTCTCTTTTAACGAAATATTTTTGTATGATAACTCCGAAGTGGAATTTTCTTACATATAGTACACAAAGATAAGATTTTTTTTATTGTTACAGATAATAAACTTGTAATTCGTTGGCCATACTTCTAAAAAAATTTTTTTTTAAAAATACATACGTCCACTACACTACACACTAAGTAAACTTTTTTTTTTTTTAAGAATAATAATAATAATAATAATAGTAATCGGTGTTGCTTATATTGTGAAATTCTTAACTCTTTTTGGTCGATTGTTTTTCTGATTTCAACCCTTAAGTTCGCGCATATAAATTCCGGGTTTAAAAAGTTTTCTTGAGTTAAGAAGAAAGATCGCGACCTTTGTTAATGGAAGTAGTGATGAGAAAGGGTCTTCTTGTGTCATTTATGTCACCTCAAAGCCAGATTATGCAAATTTTCTGTTGGGACTGTGGATATTCTATTTTAAAGTTCGAAACGTTTCTGGCATACCAAATACGGAATTACCTATATATTCATTTTTCTCGTCTCATATTCAAAGTATACATTTTTGGGGCGCTTAAAAAATTAAATCAGACTCATTTTGTATGACCAGTTTTTGTAAATTAAAAAAGAAAAAAGTAAATCAAACGATCCTAATTATTATTTTTAATATGAAAAGTTGGGTATAATCCATTTCAGCGTTTCAAACATACCAAATACTGATTTGCCTCCCTTATATTGGACGTAATGATTTTTTTTTTACTCATATTCTGAAAAAATCTTTTTAGTTTTTGGATGAAAGAAAACCAAAAGTATTGCATCGGAAATTAAATGTGAATTAGCGATCGAAATGCCATGTAATTTATTTTTCAACTATTTTTTTAATTCAGTTATTTCTGACCAAAAACTTTCAAGATTTGAAACATTAAGCGGATCAACCTCTGGATTCTGAATAAAACGAAAAATAACATCCACTTGACTATTTATATTTCGAATAGGTCTCTTATTTGAGGTGACATTTCTTGAAGATCCGTAAAAAAAAATTGATTTCTGGACGATGTAAGAAGGCTATAATTTGAAAGTAACTGACTGATTTGGAAAAGAAGCTACTTTCTATTTAATTTAACAAATTGAAACTTATCAATCACAAATCATCCTTTGTGAATTTTAAAATCATCCTTTGTGAATTTTAAAATCATCCTTTGTGAATTTTAAAATCATCCTTTGTGAATTTTAATTGAAATTTTCAATTAAAATTTTTATTTACGGAAAAAGACAGTTTGGAATATGTTCCATTTAGGACGCTAATTTTCGTTTTTTTTATGCATGATCTTTTTTTTTTTTATAAAGGAGGAATAAAATTCAATATGAGACTCGTCCAAAATGTTTATCGTTGTGGTATATAAGAAAAATAAATCAGTATTATCAGTACTTGGTAAGTAAATTGTTTGAAACGCTGAAATGTACTTATACCCAAAATTTTTTGCTTGAGAAATAAATCGAAAAATAAAATATAGTCTTTAAATCAACTGTAAATATGTACTAATGTGGATTGGAAAAGAATGAAGATTTTTTTTCAATAATAGACGCATTTGAAATGCATCTTTAGAGTCGGATAATCTTTGAAAGGAGGTGATGACATCACAGATGGTGAAAAATGGGTACATTGTGAAAAAAAGTTGAGAACGACTGTGATAGACAAGAAGAAATAACTTATTTTTTTAGCTATTTTAGCAGTCGTTGTTTGGAAACATCATATTCACAACCAAGTAAAAGTGAAAAATGCAAGTGTCTTCTCTTCTTATGTGCCTTCTTGTCCCTTCAGGACATTGTCGATCATGGATCTCCACAACCTCCTTTTCTTTGTAGCTCTAAGTAATATTTGTCCTCTTACTATTTCCCCAATCTCTTGCCATCGATTTACAAGCGCATTGGGTAGGTGACTTGCTGTTTCTTCGCTCTGCCCCTATCCTATTACCTTCAATGTGTCCTGTGGGTGTCGAATTCTCCAAACACTCTTTCCTCATTGTATGTTCCAGAACTTTCAAAGTGTCCTTTTAATTTTCATAAAACTTCCTCATGGCTCAGATGCTCTATCAAAGATATTCTCGGCATCCTCCTCCAGTAGAAACACATCTGTTGTCTCTAAAAACTCTCTTCATCTGTGAGGAGGAGATTGTCCAACCAAGTTATTTTTTTAATTTTAAGTTTTTAACATTACAACAATTCTTAAATGAATAGCAGGGAATGACTGTGAGAGATCTTCAATTTTAGCGTCCTACATTTTTTTGACATACTAAAATTTAGTATTTAAATTAAGGTATTTATTTAGTAACTAAATAAATACCTTAATTTTGCTTCAACGAATCTCATATTCTGACCAGGCATTTTTTCCATTAATAAGAAAAAAAATGAAACCAATAAATTTAAATTTACAATAGAAAAAAATTGTATAAATAATATTTAAAATTTTCATAGTTTTTTTTTTTTTTTTGCAAATCTAATAATACCAATAGAAAATGTTGATTGAAACTTGAATACATACACCACACCACAGTAATTTGTTTTATAATTCATAACTAATTATTAAATAAAATAAACTGAAGTATACTTGAATTAAAAAGTTCAGTTAGAATACAGATTGTCATTCAATAAAAAATTAAATAACAGATCAGGGTATTCAATTTTAAATCTGTTTTATTCTTATGAAGATTGCACTCAACAGTCAATGAAAAACTTGTGAAAAAGTAAAATACCCCACTCTCTGGACCCTCCTGGTCAAGTTGTTATGAACTAAAAAATGTGAAACTTCTCTGAAGGGCATATGGTAAAAAGACGTTGGTTTCAATTCGCTATCAAACAAAGACAGAAGGATCGATTTAAAAAAAAAAAAAAAAAAAAAAAAACAGATTTTTGCAACGATGGATTGCTTTCTTTCAGATACCATAAATCAAATCTTTAAATTCAAAATTGTTAATGTTTTAACTTAAGTTATTGCTATCATCTTTTTTTTTTCTATGCGTGTTTTGCTGGGTGGTGGAGATGAACGAATACTGTTTTTAAGATTTATTACTTTACGGCTTTTACCAAAGAAGCCACGATTCTTTCCTCACTGCTTTAATAACTAGTATTTGACCAAAGGTTATTATAAGTATGGGGTACCTAGAAACCAAAATGAATGCAAAAATTCGTTACTTTAGTAATTAATGAATGAATTATATACGACTATTAGAATAACTTCAAATATTGGGGGTGGGGGGAGTCTGTTTTGATATCTTGTATGTATTCTTTAATTTAATGTTTTTTTATAGTTTTAGCCCTTTAAACAAAATCCCTGAGGATGTTTATTTCAGTACACACACACACACACACACAATAAGTGTGAAGGAAGATATTTAAAATTCGTCCCGAACCTTAATGAAAATAAAATTTATTAATTTCTTTTTTTGAGAGTTGGTTTGACTAATAAAGCGTACTTTCAGATTTAATAGGTAAACCGAATATTTATTGAAAAACAATTTACTCGTAATTTTTCAGTGCGATTTTGAAATTCATCCCCGTTGCTGTTCGTAATTCTTCGAAATTTGAAGAATCAAAAAATGCTGCCGTTTTTTAAATGTGAACTTTTTTAAGTATTTTTTTGCAACTGTGAGATAACTTTTGTATGGAAATTCAAAAAGGAAATAATTCTGAATTATTTCCTTTGACTACTCTTCCCTGTCGGAAAATTAATAATCCAATAACTAAAGTTTAAAATAATTTAAAAAAATATCATTGTGTATAAATACATTTTATATCAAATTATAGGTAAGAAAATAAAAAAGAAATAAAAAAAATAATGAATTAAGAAGCCTGAAATTAGTGAAATTAAAAATATAATTTTTTTTAATACTTCAAATGAAGTATGAAAAATAAAATTGCTCATTCTAAGTTTCATAAAACTAAAAGCATAGAAAATAAAAAAAAATATTCTTGAACTATTGGATATAAAGTTAAAGATAATTTATTTTAAAAAAAAATACCAATTTCTTGATTATTGCCCTACTTGTGTTGCATATTTCTTTAATTTTTCGCGCTTTTTTTTAAGAATCGGAGATTACAGTAGAAAACTACTGACGTTTACCTATGGCAGTGATGACAGCTCATAGGCTACCGTGTGTAAATAAACGTTATTTTAATTGTTTTAAGCAAAAAGTAAGGGCTGCGTTTACTTTATTAAAATCAACTTAATTCTTGGATTAGGACTTAAAACGTTTCAGCCAGCCGTTGCGTCCTCCGGCCTTCAGCAGGTATCCGGGTAACCTATTGGAAATTCCCCCGTAGATTAAATAAATGATTCAGTTCGGAATTCCCTATAGGTCACCCGGATCGATATACACGTGATGAAGTTTGGAGTGCACAACGGCCGAAATGTTGTGATAACAACAAAGATAAGGATAATAGTTTGAAAAATGGTGTAAATGATAATTCCATATCTCAGAAATTCAGAGAAACGATATTTTTTATTTACAAACGAAAATTATTTTTTCCTATGCATTTGCTTTTAGGCTATTATCTTTATAAATTAAAATGCATTTTCGGTTTTTTAAGGAATTCCATGGTGATACCTTGAATTCAGTTATCCTTCTCCTAGACTTACTATTTAACCTGTAGCAAGGGGAGGGGAAGAAATGGATTCTTTTTTCCATAAGGATATTTGTGAGAAAGAGAATGTAACGACATCAGTCTGAAACTTTCCGCGCCTATAACCACTAACCACACACACAGCCTTAGTAAGGATCTCTACATGACACGCTTTTTTTTTTTTTTTTTTTTTTTTTTTGTTGTTTTGTTTTGTTTTTCGGTTTTTTTTTAAAAAATCAGTGAGCTTCACCTCTTACAAGGGCCGGGGCCATAGTAGGGTTGCGTTAGGTGGTAATTTGTGTGGATAGGAGTCGAGGATAAATCCTACCCTTGAACAGGTTAAGAATATTGTATTGACCAAGGAAACATCCTCTTGGGAGTTGGTTTGCTAGACATTTTTAGTCTAAAAAGGATTTTTAAAAAATGATTACCTCCTCATGTGATGCCCATAAGCTTAGTAAATATGGGGCAAACTTGATTGTAGTAAAAATGATTTAGACTACAATCAAGTTCCCCGTGTTTACTCAGCTAAATGGGCACCCCGTGAGGAGGTAATCATATTATTATTTTTTTTTTTTTTTACTCGGTAATAACGGTCAAACGATAAATTTAGCCATTTTTTAGTTCACTTGCTGAGGCGCCCAAATCGTAAAAATTATGAATCCACGCAAAGCACCTCTGTAATTAGCAATCTACTTCATGATGTACAATTGGATGGAATGTTTTTTGTCGAGTAGTTGTAAATTCCAGTAAAGTACTTTCTTCGATAGCAAACAGGTTGTAAGTAAATGAAAGAGAGCTGGGCTGCCATGTAATGCTGTTTAAACGCACGCACTACACACATCTCTCTCTCTCTTTTTTTTTTTTTTTTTTTTTTTTTTTTGTAAAATAAATGTCAATGACTCTGCTTCAGAAGTAGGCCAGAGACATTCAATGTATCTCACGAAATCTTTTATGAAATCATTAAATGGAAAAACTTGATTATTTAATATTCATAAAGAAGGAAAGAAAATCCAAAAAAGATATGAAAGTTCTTTTTGGGTATGTTGTGGTGGTGGGGGGAATCTCTTTTGATATCCTGAAATCAAATCGGGATCAGCTACTCGGTCCGTTTTTTCTCCTTGAAAGCAAATATATTCTTATTATTAAGAATCAGAAAAGCGATAGCTTTTTGTCAAAGAAAATAATTTTCTGGTTTGGCTTTGACTCTTAACAAAACGGGTTTCATATTTATTAATTTCGCTTGACACTTTTCGGCTACCGGCTTAATGTTACGCACGAATGTAATGTACACACAAAAAATGTCGAATTGACTCGAAACCTCAAAGACTTTTTCTTTTCTGGCGTACAAATGTTTTTGTTAATTCTTCTTGGTGCTTTAACCGTTAAAGTTTAACGTGAACATTTTCTAAATTTCTCTTTTTTTCCTTTTTTTAACAATTCATTCATTTAATTGTTTTTTTTTTTTCTTTCTTTTTTCAAATGTATTTTTTCTTTCACTGGTCAGGTAGTTTAGGTTTTAAAAATACTGAACAGGCAAGTTTGAAAATAAAACCTAATATATCGTTAATTATTTTTACGTTTTTTAAAATCAACGTCTCAAAATTTCGGGTACGTGGGCTAAGTAACACTAGTCTAGCTAGAGACTAACTCGGTAATGAAATCCTAAGAAGTAGTACTTTTATGACATTCTCTCAAATAAAAAAAGTAAAAACTGACCTATTATTCAGAATCTCGGTTAAACGTGTTAAGTTTCATCTTTGCATTTCTCTCGTGCTCTCAAAAAAAACGTTTTGAAGTTATTTTGCAAAATACATTGTTTCGTCATGTTATTCATCGACTTTTGTATTTTTTGTGTGTAAATTCATTTATTATTTCTGTAATAATGCAAATCAAATTCATACTGTGAACATTTTGAAATGTCTTTTCCATATACTCATAAATTCAGTCATCCAGGGATTTTTAAAAATTTTTGTAAATGTTCTAATTCCAAACAATAATAAAATAAAAAATTTAAAAAAAACATGGGTATGTCTGTTAAATAAAAAAAATCATTTGTATTTACAAACATGTACATGAATTAATTCAAAAGATTCGAAACGGACTAAAAAGAATAGTTTTTAGTTTTTTAGTTGAAGTCTTTGGGTAGTTGGTACACAGAAAAAAAAACTACGGTTTAGAAAACTTTTGTCTATATTTCTGAGATTGTAATTATTTACTACATTATTGATATTGTTCAGACTGTTGTCCCCATTTTTATTTTCAATCACCTGAACAGGGCCGGAACGTCGTGAACATGGCATTAAAGATGAAGAGAACAGCCCGAGCAATGTAAATAGGTTTAGAAAACTAGTTGTTTCAGTCAAAACTGTGATTGAAAAAATACTTTTAGTTTTATCCTTAGCAAAAATTCGTCTGACCATCTTTGTTGTTGGAGATGATTCGTTTGAAGTCGCCGACTGGGCGGCTATGCTGTTGTTATTGTTGTAGCTAATTCGTTTGAAGTCTCCGGCACATGTTTCTTTCAGCATATGTTTGAACGGCGTGGACAGTTGCCTATCTGCTTGCTGAAAATCAAAACCTCTACGTTTTTATGAGCCCCCCCCCCCCCCAAAAAAAAAGTAGGCTAGAGAAAAAGGATTTCAGTTTACTCTGGTCAAATATTTCACATGTTTATGTTAATTTTTAACCAATAGACACTGATTTAAACGATGTGTTTCACTGTGAAATCTTGTTGGTATGTTTGTAATATTCGATAAAAATAATTTGGGCATGTTTCAATATATCTATGTGGGTATGTAATTTTATTGGAAATAGGGTTTATTTCCTCCTATATATATAGTGCAACACCTGGATTTCTTTTTTTTGTGAAAAACCTGATTTTCATATCTTGTATATAATGCAAAACCTGCTTCTGAGCAATATTAGTAGGCTTTCTGTGTGCCTTGATCATGTTGGTAATCATAGCTCTCCACAATTTCCTGTCTTTTGTAGCTCTTAGTAATTTTTGTCTTTTGGCCATCTCTCCTAAACCCTGCTCTGCCATTCATTGACTCAAGTTCGCCAGGTAGGTTATGTATTACATTCCTCTGTCTCTCTTACATTTAATCTTTCTTGTCAGTATCAAAATTTCTAAGCCCTTTTCCTCATTATGTACCCCCAAAATTTTAATTCTCTCTTCCTAATGTTAAATATAAGTGTCTTTTTGTTGCCATTGCCTCTAGAACTTCATCATTGCTCACATGTTCAGTCCATGGTATTCTGTAGAACCACATTTCTGTTGTTTTAAGTCTGTGCAGAGACTGTTCAGCATTCACTGCTATATAGGTGGACTGATACTATGTAACAGTTCAGTACTCTTTTCTTTGTTTCTGACAATTTTTTTCTGTTTCTTAATACTTTGCTTGGTTTTTAGAAGGCGTCTTTTGCTATCTCAATATTTTCATGAATATATGGTTCACTCAATAGAAGGTTCAACAGCTACTCAGGGTAGAGGTTTAGACAACAAGGTTTGTGATATGAGGTGAAGATGCTGAGGGAAAAGGAGGATAGTTAACGATTGACCCTTAATTTGAAGAGGTTTTGTAGCGTTCAGGAAAGCATCCATACGGGTGTTTGTTCCACAAAATAACAGTTTAAAAAAAAAAAAAACTAAAAAAAACTGTCTGAATAGAACTTATTGTAGTTAGAATATGGAGATGATGTGGTGATTTGATTCTGTGAACATAGCATAAAAGTCTAAACTGGAGCTTATCTATAAAAATGGTGATAAAGTTGCAACTTTGCGTCTGTGGGTGGGGAAGGCTGTAGAGTGGAAAATGTCACCTAAAAGAATGTTTAAATGATTTTGGATCCTGTAAAGGTTGGAGAATGAGGATGGAGCAGTTCCAACCCAGATATGATTGTAATATTCCATTTTTGGTTTAATCTAACTCCTGTAAAGAGAAGGCATGGCAAAGAGAGTTGGGTACTTCCTGGAGCGGTAGAATGAGCCTTGGGTTTATAATGCTCTCAAGAAGACATGACTGTTCATATTGATAATCATTAGTTTAGAGACTATATCGATTAAATAACCTAAAATAATTTTAGTTTTTAAAACCATTCACTCATGTCCTGAAATTAAGTGACCTCCTATACGGTTAGGTAGCCACATATGAACAGTTTGCTAAATATACATGTTGAATAATGAACATCTTTTCTGAAGGGAATTTAATTTACCTGATGAGCTGAAATTTGAACAGTGACCTGAAAGACTATGCATGTGTATAAGTGGCTGTGAACATCCTTGAGTCCACCCCAGTCTCCATATTGCACTTGTTTTGTGTCATAAGCTATGAACTTCGCTTGCAAATTTTCATGTTTTCTATTGAAAAATAAGTTTTAATTTTTTTTTTTTCCAAAGACATAACATTTGATCAACAGAAGTGAGTGAGGAAATTCAATTCCTTATAGAAATTAAGAAGGAAATAATTTCTAAATATGAAAGTTGAACAAGTGTTAGGAAATTAAATTTAGTGGAGTATGAAATAACTCACATCAATAATCAGCACCATAGTTCTTTTTTTTTCTTTTTTTTTTTTTTAAATTGGAATCTCCTCATGCTAGGCAGTAAACCCACTTAGACACAAGGAGTTACAGGATGTGTAAAAAATAGTAACAGAAACATTAACAATGAGCTGGAATAGGAAAGAGTAATCAGGAGGACAGTAGATAGCAATTGACACTGCATTTAAATTTCTACAGATTAAATCTGGCTAGAAAATATGGAGCTAGTAGGGAGTTTCACAGGAGAGAAAAGAAACTGTTAGCATAGAATTTACAGTTACATCTAGCTAGTTCAACTGTAAATTTATGAGATGTTGACACCAGTCTAGTACTGTGCTTAAATTAAAAAAAAAAAAAAGTCTAGGTAGCATAGAGAAGAGCTCATCCAAACAATTACCATGAAAGTATTTATAGAAAAGCCACAGAGGCAACCTTACATAAGTTAAATTAAAAAGTGTTCATGAGGTTAATAGAATAATCAAATTGAGTAAATCATGCAGCAGTTTTATTAAAGAGATAGATTTACTGTGGAAATGTGGATTAAAGAAAAAGAAATTGCAGGTGAGGTGATAATATAAGTGAATTGATAATTTATACAAAGATCATTGTTTGATAGCTATATAACTAATGCTCTCAGTAGAAAATTAAAAAAAAAAAAAGCATAAAATCAGAAAGATGGTTTGAACTGTAAAGAAAAAAAAGAAAAGAAGATATCCTAAACAAAGAACTTTCACTGAAGACAAAAACTTTTTTAAATTTAATTTTTCTATGGCTTAGACCATCTTTGTGATTTCCAAGGATTAATCGAACATAATTTGTCCAATATTTTCTGAGCACTTTTCTTCTTTAATAATGGCTTCAGAAGACATTGGGCAAATTCAAATGATGTTCAAATTCTCCTTGGAAATCAGAAAGATGGTCTGAACCATAGAAAAATTAGGAGAAAAAAAAAATCTAATCAAAGATGTTCTATTGAAGATGAAAAAAAAAAAAAAAAAAGTAAGATTTTTTTTTAATTTAATTTTTCTATGGTCTTGGACCATCTTTGTGATTTCCAGACTGCAAATGAACATAAATTGTGCAATTGCTGTTCAAATTCTCCAAAATCAGAAAGTGTCTAAAAAATGTCTAGAAAATTAAAAAAAAAAAATTCTTAAAGTACTTTCAACAGGAACATTAGTTCTATGGTTACCAAACAACCATAGAACAAATGTTCTCGGTTCAAGTGATACTACAGCTGGGTTTTCTTGCTTCAAACTGGTGCTTTATCAGAGATTCTGAGGAAGAAATGGCTTATATAGTGTTTTTGAGTGTTATTTTAGATCCTGAAGCAGCTCTTGGGCTTGTTTTTTGTTTTTTTTGTAAAGATTATTGAAGTGTGTGGCTTTATTTCACAACGGCTTTGTTTCCATTTTTTTTTTTTTTTTTTTTTTTTGTTATATGGCATTTTGTAAGTAAAATTAGGACCAAATAATAGGAAGGGAACAGGTTGGCCTGGCACCGCCTACTTCCGGAAGAAACAAAACTCCTCAGCTTCAAGACACCACTGATCTTTGCACTCAATTATTCAAACACCGCCTCGTAGTTTGCTACACACAATCTCCCGAGTGGTCTCCTGCCGTCACATTTATGCCAGCGAACACCAACCAATTTGCATACGGCCAAGTTCACCTCTCACCAATCCTCGCAGCTACGAGATCGCGTTTCCCATAAGACCGACTCACGGCGGTGTTTCTTACTACAGATCAATTACTGCCCTGCACGCCAGACACAAACGAACCCTCTTATGTCGAGAGCCACAGCTAGTCTCACTTTCATGTCCACACATTTGCTTGGGGCTTGGAATTGATGACTATATTTATAGCTTTCATTTACTCACAAAACAAGCAATTTGGTTAAGGACTGTGGCACTAGAGATGATTATGTTCATATCTAGATCCCCTGCTGTATATAAGATAGTGCTAAAAAGCTGTTGGCTTGACCAATATGCCCTCCCTAAAAAATCCTGATGTTTGGTTAGATTTTGTGAAAGTTAATCATACCAAGAATGTTTCAGAACTCCTTTGTAGCATGTTTTGTTTAAGTAATTAAAATTAGGCAGCATTTGACAGAAATAGTTGTCAAAAGGATTTAGTTTTTTCTGATTTTTTTTTTTTTTATCTTGATATTTTAACATCACAATCCCTTTAATATTAACCTTTTAGCACTCATCTAATAACTTCATTCACCAGGCATAAGTGTGTCCACTATTACATGACTCTGATCACTAAATAATAGTGGGTTTGAACTTTACACTTGTGTTGCCATATCCTGCTATGGCAACACAAAACCACGGACACAAATCAACATTGATGCTGCAATTGAAGCACTTTGAAAAAGAATGTCAAAGAAGAGTAAGTAATACTAATATATAATGCAGAGTGCTAAAAGCTGAATAAGAAGCAAAAACAACATTAGAGATTAAAGGGATAAAATATTACCTTTTTAACTCATTGTTCTAAAAGAATGCTTTCAAAGTGAAACAAGATAGTGGTTTGAAGAACTAAGATATTTTAAATTACAATATTTAAATGATCCCTGTCAGTTTGTCAAACATTGAAGTAGCTTTCTGAATGTTGGAACTTGTTGTTTTCAAAGAATACATTTTTATAGATTTTTTCTTTTCCCCTTATGACCTTGCTTGTAAATTTTTATTGATGCATATGGATATATAAAGGGTGTGATGCGTAATTGTCGCCATTTTATATTTTTAATTTTGTGCATGCACATTGTTTTTGATTTTGCCAACTGCACAGTATGGTAGGGTCAGTTGGGCACTGTCTGTGAGAAAAAGAGCATCATGGCGCAATTCACTCCACCAGAAATTTGGAAACAGCATGCTCTACTCTTCGGCATTTGTGCCATAAGCTCTAATACAAACATTTCAGTGTTTAGGTATTAATCTGAGGACTGTGCAGAGGATTCGGAGAGAGTTGGATGAGTCTAATGGTGATTCTGAAGGTATGGCATAAGAACAGAAAACCAGAATTCGTTGGTGAGGGCCACAGACTTAACATGGTGGCCTACATCAAGTGCCTTGAGGAGGTAGTGCAACCCTGGGTCAAGAGAGTGACTGCTGGAAGACCCTATGTTTGACTACAGGATTCTGCACCATGCTACACAAGCAGGAGAATGCAGTCATGGCTGTCAGACAATATATGCAACTATATTACTGTGGCACCTTGCATTATTAGAAATATTCATAGAAATATGATTTAATTTTTTCTTACTCGGTTTACTAAACAGGTTGTTGATTTTTTTTAAAACGGAAAATAATTGAGTTGAAAATAATTCACTAAGATTGTACCTGGACGATCCTAAGGGAAGAAGAAGGAAGGGGAAAGAGAGAGGTCGAGAAATACAAAAAAAAACGGTCATTAACAAAAAACACGAGTCAGAAAGATATCTTAGCTAGCATGTTGACCGAATTTTTTAAAAACAATTGGAAGAATAGAATTAGAAATAATAAGAAGAAAGAAAGGGAAAAGACATGATATCAAAACGGGCCGCTTGATGGAAGCCAGATATCGGTCAAAGCACCTAGCCTACTTTTGCATGGAAAGACACCTTATCAATTTGGATAAAGAGAAATTTTGGGAACAATGAAACAATCTTAATCAGAGAAAAAAGTGTCTTTTGGGTTGAGGGGAGGACCGGTAGAACGGTATACAGGCTCTGACCTGTTAAAAATTAGAACCCCCACAATAATAAAGTGGAGACATTTTCAATGTAGATAATTAAGATTTTTGACTATCAGGAAAAACAAAGAGGTAAAAAGAGGACAATTGCTTTTGGCTCACAGAGGGCGCCAAGAAGGCGGAAAGATCCTTTCTGAAGTCAAGTCTAATTAGCGGCGGGCTGTTTGACAAAGTCCAGGTGAGAGAAGGCCAAGATGGTCATTTTTTAAATGCGTGAAAAAAAAAAAAAAAAAATTAGATTTTGTTTTTTAGAACAAGAACGATATAAGCCCGCCCGATTGATTGCAGGAAATGCCCAATCAGGATCTCATTAGCCGAAAACGGTCACGTGGCTGCAGAAAAGAAAAGAAAGAAATGCTCGATCAGAAAGAAATCTCATTAGAATCTCATTAAAACGTCACCTGACATACGAGAGACCGAGAGAGATGGATATCGCCTCCCCACCAAAAAAAGCACTATGAGGAAGTAGGGGTGAAAACAATAGCGATAATGGGGAAAACAGAATTAATGCGGCTATTGGAATTATCGAGAAAACCCTGACGCCGACAGACCCACCCCAGTTTGTTGCGGCGTCAATAAAAGCAGGACCCCAGTCGACAGAAATCAGTTGGAGTTGGGAGTTGCAGCTGACCGCGGGCAGGGATAGAGCCTGAACGCGGGCATCGGGCCCGATTCACTCGCCCCTTTATGGGCAAAAGAATCCTCAGACAAGAAATCCTTCCAGCCCAAGTCGAAGACAGAAGAGTTCAGCCCGGACGGCAGCGAGAAGAGATCACCCCATGACAGAGATTTATGGGCTGAGTTGGGCGGCAAGAGATCCTTCCAGCCCAAGTCGAAGACAAGAGAACTTCCAGCCTAAGCCGACGAAGAAGAAGAAATACAACCCAAGTCGAAGACAAGAGAACTTCCAGCCTAAGCCGAAGAAGAAGAAGAAATACAACTCAAGTCGGAGAGAAGAATCAACTGCGAATGATCGATAGAAATTAGCCCCAGTGTCGAACCAAACCACACTCCGACATACACAATTCTAAAGAGTAGGCAATTGGAAATCTTTAGGATGTGTGATAGAAGCTTGGTGCCATAGTCCACAGAGCGGGTCGGGAAATGAGAACAATTTTGTTTTTATGTAGCGGACATTAAGATATAAAGGGTTGTTACCCATTTTTTTTTCATCAGCAATCTTTTTGTCTCGTGAGTTTATTTTCTCTTTATTTGTGTTTTGCCACCCCGTCCGGACTCAACTTGTATCGCCCCAATCCCTGCTGGTCCCGTCTGTCTAAGATCTAAACACAGACCCGAGATCGGTACAGTTGCTTTAGTGACCAGGTATTGGAAGCGAGTCGGGAAAGGCGAGGCTGGTGATCATCTGACCAAGGGGTTGGAGCGGCACGCTTGGACCCAGGAGGAGCGACGTCACCGTTGGCGCCGTAACCAAAGGATCCGACCCTGGGCCAGGTGTGTAACCGTCACATTACCATTTACATCTACCTACCTAACACCCCAGAGTGCAACCCCCTTGATTATTATGTGCCGGGCACAGTTGAGTGAGAGGCCAACAAAACTCCTTGTAACACCAAAGAAGAACTGAAGGCAAGGATTATGGCAGCATTCACTAACTTAAGCAAAGAGACTGTCCAGAAGAGTTGATGGAGATACCAAAGTCGTTTAGAGGCCGGTTGAAGCCACTGGTAATTTTACTGAATAAATTTACTTTTTAGTATTTCAAGACACTTTTGTGTAATTTTGGTAAATATATCTGTTAAAATGAAATATCAGTGTTATTTTCATTTGCGTGTAATTCAGATGACAATTTATCCATCGCACTCTGTAAATATTTATTTTATGTAACAGCCTAAAGTCGAAGTATACTCTTTGTATCCAATCAATAATGATGATAGGTCGATCATGTGTGTTTGTTTTTCCATAGGTACACACACTTATAACATAGGCAGTAAGAGTTGAGAAAAGCAAGTTTTATTAAAATAAGGTCTGTTGGTTTAATATTTTTATTTTTTTTATTACCCTTTTCTAGTTTACTTAAGCTGTTGTACATATGGATCCAAATTTATGAAGAAGCTAGTAACATATTAGTCAATTTCAGTTAAACCTGTTTTTGTGTGTTATATATATATATATACACACACACACACACACACACACACAGACAACTGAGTCATTTGTGATTAAGCATTTTATTTAATTTTCTTGTGTTTGTAAAAGCATTTTTTTTCTGGATGCAAAGTGTGAAATATATATATATATATATATATATATATATATATATATATATATATATAAAAACACACACATTCAGTTAAAAATAGGAAATAAAAATCATCTTTGATAATATGCTAAAGGAATTGCTGAAAATGCTCAGATATGAAGAACCTTTGGACAGTATTTACTCACCTTGTCAGTCATCTCTAACCAAACTTGTATAAAAGAGGGATTACTGCCCAAATACACACACACACATAGTGTGTGTGTGATTTTCTTTGGTCACAGCCTTAGCTTAGTGCTATTGATTAATAGAATGGGATAATTAAATGTGTAACTACTGTATATTTCCACGTATAAGGCAACCTTTAGATAAGACAAGGTAAAAAAAACAGCAAATTTTCATGAATTTATCCTGTAACTGTAGTATAAGATGACTGCTTATTGATTATATAAAGATAATGTTATTAGTTACTGTATCCTTAGAAATTCAAAATAACAAAACCAATTCTATCTCATGTTTTTCCTACATATGTCCCCTAAAAGGGAAACCATTGTTTTGTTTATGTTTCATCACATGATCTATTGTGAATACTGATTCTTCTTCCTCTATATCTAAACAGTTACAAACAGCCTGGTGTACTAATGACCATTTACTTATACTTCATCCATAATCACAAAATACTGCGAATAACAGTACGATAATAGTACATTCCATTACTGTCAACACAATCAAAACTTGATGTTTACATCTTCTCAGCTGAGCTTGCATGGATACAACTTGATTTCATTGATATGGAATTATTCTTCAAATAGGCAATTTATTATGAAGTTATGCCAGTAATATATGAGGTAGAAATGATTTTATTACTTTTATTATCAGTTTATTTGATAATGTGAATCTTTTCATGTACATTATTGGTTATTGTACTGAGGCTGAGGTTAGCCTAGCGACAAACATCACTCAGAATTTAATGTTTCTTTTTTAGAATTGTAGTATAAGATAACCATCAATTTTTAAGGGTGATTTTTGGGATTTAAAGGTTGTATTATACACGAAAATATACTGTAGTTTTAACTATGACAATCTACATATCTGCAAGCTGAAACTAATTGACGGCATAGTAACCTAGTTTAAAACTAATGATTTAATTATTTATTATTGCTTGAAATTTACTTGAAAGGGGTATTTAGTATCCAATTGTACCCTCTAGGTATAATTTAGAAGTTGATATTTTATATAACTTTTTTATCAGAAAATATTTTATGTACCTTTTTTTTTCTTCCAGAAAATATATACTTTTTATATATTTTATATACCTTTTCTATTTATAGATTATAAGTATTATCAACTTTTTGTATGCTTAATATTTGCCTACATCTGTTCATATGCAAAATATATTAGAGAATTTTTGTTGCTTTTGCTTATTGTTTACTTTAATATTTTTGTATGTACACACAGATCTCTGTGTATGATATATATATATATATATATACAGTAGCGTCCAAAACTAAGGGACAAAATTTTAAAACCTAATATTTGTTAGAAATAACAACTGTGAAAAGCTGACATTTTGACAACTGGTAGTCGTTATCATCCATAATAACATACTAAAATTTGAATCATTTGCAAAGGATAGAAAAAGAATTATAACAATTATTTATTTATTTATTTTCAAAATAGGATCGTTCAAAAGTAAGAGACAAAATTGAGAAAAACAATGTAAACAGTATGCTATATTGAAATTTTTTGATTTCCTCTAAAGAATAAGTCTTACTTAGTCATTTGTAAACGTTGCATCACTCGGCACCATGGCAAAACGCCAAAAACTTGATTACTCTGTGAGACAAGCTATTGTGAAGCTACACAAGGAAAAGCACACCATTAGAGAGATTTCAGAGAAAGTGAAACGTTCCAAGAGTGTTGTAGGCAGGGATGTTAAATCCTACAATGATACTGGCAAAATAGTTAGTGCTTTTAAAACCGCAGACCCATAAAAAACTTCGCAAGAGAAGATCGAATAATGCAGCGTATGTCATTAAAAAGACCGTTTTAAGTCTTGCACAGAAATTAAAAGGGTTATGAATAGTACCTCATGTGTTAATGTGTCAAGACAGACTGTTTGTTTGACGACTGCAAGAAATAGGGCTGTTTAATCGAACCCCAGGAAGAAACCATTTGTTAGTTCAAGAATAAGAAGAGATTAGAGTTTGCAAACAGGTATGTAATTTGGACATATGAAAATTGGGCAAAAGTATTTTTCAGTGATGAAAGCAAGTTTAATTTATTTGGAAATGATGGAAAAAACATGTAAAGAGATGTATTGGTGAAAGATTATGCAAAGTGTACTAAGAAAACTGTCAAGTTTGGGGGCGGAAGGCCATGGTATTTGGAATGTTTTCTAGCCAAGGTACAACGCCTCTTGTCCGGTTACAAACTCGTAAATGCGCAGATCTATAAAAACATTGTTCAAGATCATGTTGTGCCAATCATACAGAATTCAGGTTTCGATAGGGCTACCTTTATGCAAGATAATGCTTCATGTCACAAGGCAAAGGTGGTAATGAGTTACCTTAGCAAGCAAGATTTGGAAATTATGGATTGGCCACTGCAAAGTCCTGACTTAAATCCAATAGAAAATCTTTGGAAGACCTTAGGAGTGAAAGTTATGAAAAGAAATCCCACTAACACGGAGGATTTGTGGGTGAAGCTTCAAGAAGAATGGTCTAAAATTAGTATCGAGGATTGTCAAGAACTGATTTGTTCTTGTAGTCGAAGATGTGCAGCTGTCATTGAGAGCAAGGGCTCATTTACTAAATATTGATTGTACATGTATTTTTATTGTTTTTTTGCCGTTTACATTGTTTTTCTCAATTTTGTCTCTTACTTTTGGACGATCCTATTTTGAAAATAAATAAATAAATAATTGTTATAATTCTTTTTCTATCCTTTGCAAATGATTCAAATTTTAGTATGTTATTATGGATGATAACGACTACCAGTTGTCAAAATGTCAGCTTTTCACAGTTGTTATTTCTAACAAATATTAGGTTTTAAAATTTTGTCCCTTAGTTTTGGACGCTACTGTGTGTGTGTATATATATATATATATATATATAATCCTGATAAGTGTCCTCTGAATAATAAATGTTGTATAAAATCTGTAGTTTATCAATGCAATATCTCAACTATTGAAAATCCTAATGATGTTAGGCTATGTAGGATGTACAAAGAATGAATTTAAATTAAGATGGAACCAACACCAAAGTTCCTTCAATAATACTCAATACTGCAGCCAGACATCCTTATCTAAATATTTTTGGCATTTAAAAGAAACCAATAAAACACCAACAATAAAATGGAAATTAATAAAAAAGACAAAAAAAAAAAAAAACAAGAACTTGTAGATCTTTAAATGGCCCATGTCCTTTGTGCATACATGGAAAGTTAAATATTAAGTTTCTGACAAATAAAAACTTATTAAATCAAAGAAATGAAATGGTGAGTTTTTGTAGACATTGCTAAATTTTTTCCTTAAGTTATAGCTAATTTTTTAAAAACATTGAACTAACATATTTATATTTGATCAAAAATAAAATTGTTTATAAATACATAATTAGATTCTAATATTAATTTTAACGTTACAATATATGTACTCAATTAGTAAATATAATATCTTAAGTTGGTACAAATATAAATATTAATAATGTGACTAAATAATATTTGAATGCCCCTTTTGAAAAAATCATAATTGAAATATATAAAAATAAAAGTTAAATAAAAAATGCCAAATATATTGCTATTGAAACCCAGACAATGTATTGGAACATAGGCACTACCACAAATTTCTCCTTGAATAAAGGAAGTTTGTATCAATAGACAGATACCCCAGCCCCCACCTTGACTTGACTGACTTGATAGCTACAATACATGAGATACATGAGTTTTCTAAATAAGTTAAATCTTAACACCACAAAAATAAAAAAGATGGAATTTCCTTAACCCTAACATCACAAAATATCAAATTTGTCTAGACTTATAAATTAAGTGAATCAATTTCAAAAAGTTATTCTTAACAATGGAATATTATTGTTATTCTATAATATTCTTAATAATGGAATGGAACTTTGCATTTTAAGTTTAATTTGTATGATTGAATTTAAATTGAGGTTTTAGTTTAGAAACCTGAGAATTTCAGTGTTGCAATAATTATGTTTAAAAAAAAGAAAAAAAGAAATATATAATACAAGGTGTCCCTAAAAAATTGAAATCATTTAAAATGTGAATATCTGAGCAATCCAGGCAAACAATATAAATAGATTTGTTTATCAAAATTCAAACAAGATATTCAAAGGGATATAGATTTTATAACTGATTTCACAAAGTTTCAATATGCACACCACCTGTAACACAACACGTGTCAAGTCCTGCCAAATATGCTGCAGCAAGTCTTCCATAACATTTTTGAACACCTTAGTGATTCACTGCCTAAATTCCTCTAGGCTTGTAGGAAGAGGGGTGGGGTGTAAACCTGTCCTTTCACATGGCTCCATAGAAAAAAAATCACCAGGTGTCAAGTCAAGTGAATGTTTTGACCATTTCAACAGTACATTGTCATTACCACTGGCACACCCAATCCAATCTTCCTGGTAGATTCTCATTGAGATAAATCTGCACAGCCAGCTTAGTTAATTTTTTTAATCATTTTGTTAAAATTTGAGATCATTTGAGTGACAATTGGCTATATTATTAAACTACAAAATGATGTAAGTTTTGGGGGTGTGGGGCACATATATATATATATATATATATATATATATATATATATATATATATATATAAATAAAAATAAAAAATGGATAAATATAGATAAATGTACAAGCAATATATATATATATATATATATGTATATATATATATGTAAACCAAATGGATAAATATAGATAAATGTATATATATATATATATATATATATATATATATATATATAATATATAAACCAAATGGATAAATATAGATAAATGGATAAATATAGATAAATGTACAAGAGCATTATATATATATATATATATATATATATATATATATATAATCTATTGCATTCATCAGGTGCAATTTTTTGGGTTAACGCTCTTTTAAATTATTAAAATGAATTGTAGTTTAATTTTGGATTGGAATTTAGGCCCAGATTAACATTTAAGATTAAAAATAAGTTTGTAAATATGAATTAATAATTTTTGAAGTGACACTGTTGTTATCAGAAGGACCAAATAAGAAAAAAATATATATATAATAGGCCAGTTAATGAAGTTTGAGGAATAAAAAGACAAAGTGATAACAATATTGACAATAAGATTGATGATATTATATATTAGCCTTTTTGACAAAATTGAAGCATGGAGAGAAAGATTTTAAAGTTAGAATTTTCAGACAAGCCTGTGTCCTTTTTCAGCAAGATGAGTAATAAACAAAGATATCAGAATTAAAATATATTTTCAAAGTAAAATCACACATTAACAGATTAAACAGGGATTTGGATTTACTCAGAGAATATAGTTTCTACATGGAGCCCTCTAAACAACATTATTTCATCTTTGTCCTTTTTCAATAAGATGTGGAATAGACATGTCTGAAAATTCTGACTTTAAAATTTCTCTCTTCATGCTTCAATTTAGTCAAAAGGCTAATATATAATAAATATCAGCAATCTTATTGCCAATATTATCATTTTGTTGTCTTTTTATTCATCAAATTTCATTAACCGGCTTATTAAATCTACATATAATAAGCACATGTGGACTATCTTTCATTTTAATAATATATATATATATATTATTTCTTTTCCTTTTTAATTTCCAATCCCTGGCTGCCATTGTGTGGATCGGAACTTATATGTCTCGGGTATAAAGACAAGCTAAAGACTAACCTCTCAGCTGTCAATTTGCTTCATTCTAACTTTGAGCATATTGCCTTGGATAGAAATAACTGGAAAGATTTGTGCCAGAGTGGTGTCAGAAAGTTTGAAATCAGTCATATTGACCAGTTAAAAGACAACTGCAAAAAGCATCAGCATTTTTCTGTTGCTGTCTCCCAAGATCCTCGCTGTTGCACAATATGTGGACTTTTATGCAGGTCACTAGTGGGACTGAAGTGTCACATATGACACATATATAAAGACTGAACGAGGTTGTCAGATCCTCATATCTCAAAATCAACAGGAGAAGCCATCATATATATATATATATATATATAAATAAAAGATATTTTTGTAGGTACAAAATTTACAGTATTTACATTAGTCGGACTATTGTCCTCATCTTTTGTCGCCATATTTGTCCTAACGTTTCGCCGTTTATACGCTCCGCCTTCTTCAGGTGGTTGGAATTTCGAACTGAACCCTTTATTTCGATCACTGGGGTAGACTGTTCTAATTCCACGTGCCATGTTTGATGGATGTCAGTTATCAGTTATCTCCTGCTAATTTTCCCTCTGAAAGCTCTCCACTGCCTCAACCAGGAATTGAACTCACCTTCTTTGGGTCTGTCACTGGATCCAACCAACGCCTTTATCCAACCAACGCCTTTATCCACTGTGCCATGTGTCCTTGAGGACATCTGGGTATGAACTTCTGAGTATTATAAACCTAATGTTTTCAGCATCATTTTTACCAGTGCTCATATTGCAATTTTTGCTGTTATCATTGCATGTCTTTACAAAAGCGTGACAACACTTCGCAGGTATCCATAGAGAGGAACATGACTAAAGACTGTGTGTACGCTATCCCATGCAGCTGCGGAAAGGAATATAAAGGAGAGACAGGCCGCCCCCTCAAGGTAAGGCTTCAAGAACACCAGAAAGCTGTAACGCGAGGGGAAGTAGAAAATCAGGCGTGGCTGACCACATATGGAGAGAGAAGGAGATCACCGCCCCTGTGGGATCATGTTGAGATCATAGACAGGGAACACCATTGGAAAATTCGTAAACTTAAGGAATCAGCACATATGCTAGGCCACAAAAATCTCCTGAGCCGACCAAGCATAGAAATAAATACAATATGGGAACCAGTAATAAGGAGCGCCAGAGAAAAGCAATGAAAACAAAGTTGCAATATGAACTCTGGTAAAGACATGCAATGATAACAGCAAAAATTGCAATATGAGCACTGGTAAAAATGATGCTGAAAACATTAGGTTTATAATACTCAGAAGTTCATACCCAGATGTCCTCAAGGCACGATAAAGGCGTTTGTTGGATCCAGTGACCAGACCCAAAGAAGGTGAGTTCAATTCCTGGTTGAGGCAGTGGAGAGCTTTCAGAGGGAAAATTAGCAGGAGATAACTGATAACTGACATCCATCAAACATGGCACGTGGAATTAGAACAGTCTACCCCAGTGATCGAAATAAAGGGTTCAGTTCAAAATTCCAACCACCTGAAGAAGGCCGGAGCGCATAAACGGCCAAACGTTGTGACAAATATGGCGACAAAGATGAGGACAATAGTCCGACTAATGTAAATACTGTACATAATACCTCATCTCAGAAATATGTACAAAATTTAATGATCAAAATAAAAGTATAAAACTTAATATTACGAGACATATTAAAAAAAAAAACGGGTGAAGCAACTGGTTTCGCTTCCGCTTTTCAGGCTTCAATGGGAGATTTAAAATTAACACAGAAAAATGTACAATAAAAGGAATTGTAAAAAAAAAAAAATATATTCAAAAGGAACTAGAGTCCCAACAAACACTCACGTTGTTTGCACACATATATATATATATATATATATATATATATATATATATATATGCACACACACACAAGTATAGGATTGGTATATATGGAATAAATTCCAATGACCAACAAATACTATTCTTAAAAGAGTACTCAATACAGAGTAGAATAAATTATGATATATATAATAATTTTGTTATAGTGAATGAAAGGGTTGATTTATTTAATAAATCCTACCAATATCATGACTACTATACCATAAATGGCTAACATTCAGTATGGGAAGATTTTCAAACTTAATTTGAAAGCCATATGTTTTTAATGTTTCAAGAAGTCTTGCTGAAAGAAAATGCCATGTGCGTATCCAAATCAGACGGTGAAAACAAATGTGTTCAATAGAGGCCATGATATTTATTTTAAGCTCATAATAGGAAGTAGTTCTAGTTAATGCCTTCAGGTTGAGGGAAAAAAAAAACTTCTCACTTTCTCTTAAGTTTTCTTACATGCATTTTCAAAAATATCACTTTGTTCTTTTTAAATCTTATTCTCAAGGTCAATGCTTGTAAATACGCGTTTACAATATTCAGCCTTCATGTAGAAAAAATTATATTAACAAATAGTATAAAAAAGAATTTTTTAACAAGAAGTATAAAATTAGTGTTGGGTTGAAAATTTTGTGCCCAATTGCAAATTTTCCAGGTGAGGGGGATTTCTTTTAATTCTCAATTTCTGGCTTCCATTTTTAGCAATAATAATATACAAAGCATCCTCTCCTAGAACTTTCTACAGAAAAGACCAAAGTTATGACCAGATGTAGACATGAGCAAAAGTTTGTCCAGACAATGGCAGTTGGAGATTGGAAATAAAAAGAAATTAATTAAGAAAGAAAAATTGGATATATAAATTTGTTTGGCAAGATGGAACAGGCCAGAGGCAGTATATTTAAATATGAAGAGGCATGAGGTATGATGATAACCAAACCAGCCTGATGATCTGAGAGGTGAAACTGCAGTAGCATGGTGGAATAATTGTATATATGATGATGACTGTCTACTCACATACTTACATGTAAGAAAGTACCTGTAACTCAGAGAGGTTATCATGATAGACACTTATACAACCTGAATAGCATTCTCTGAATATCAGATACCATATTTCAGTGACGAGAATTCTCAAGATGACTGGTGATAGCTTCAGCCATAGGTTTTTGTAATTTAGAGTTGTCCTTTTCTTAGACTGATTACCAGCCAAGTTTGAAGAGACTAGTCTGTCCTACTATTTAATCTATAGTTGATTTTGTTGGCTTCACGGTATAGTAGGGTCAGTTGGGCACTGTCTGTAAGAAAAAGAGCATCATGACACAATTTCATGCTACCAGAAATTTGGAAATGGCATCCTGAACTGCTTGGCATTCACACAGAAAGCTCCAATACAAACATTTCCAAATGTTTGGGTGTTAATCTGAGGAGAGTGCAGAGGATTCAAAAAGAGTTGGATGAGTCTAATGGTGATTAGGTATGGCAGTTTGGAAAACTCACTTTGATCATTCTGATAAGAAAAGAATTCCATTCATCTTCCCATAGGGCCTCAGACTCAACACAGAGGCCTACATCAAGTACCTTGAGGAGGTAGTGCTATCCTGGGTCAAGAGGGTGGCTGCTGAAAGACCCTATGTCTGGCAACAGGACTCTGTACTATGCCACACAAGCAGGAAAATGCAGTCATGCCTATCAGACGATTTCTGTGACCACATCACTGCTTACATCTGGCCAACTCTCCAGAGTGCAACCCCTTTGATTATTATGTGTGGAGCACAGTTGAGTGAGACCAACAAAACTTGTTATCACACCGAAGTTGAACACAAGAATTGTGGTAGCATTACCCAACTTACAGGAAATTGTAGGAAATTTTGAAATTGTCCAGAGGCTATGGTTGAAACCAATAGCAATTTTATTGAATATATTTACTCTTTAGTAGTTCAAGCTTTGAATTCAAAACCAGTTGGGCACAGGGCTGTCTACTTCACCCTGTATAAACCTACTTGTTACAAAAACCATAGCAAAACACTTGGCATGGTGAGGCTATGTCCCCATAATTCTTAAAAGAAATTTAAACAAAGCTGATGTGTATAAGGTGGTATTGTAAATTCTGAGACTGTACATGTTATGATTGTACACTTCAGTGGAAATGTGTAATGTTCATTGGTACCCATCCTGTTCATTTAGTCTACTAATAGGCTTTATGTTTCTATTTGTGCTCAACTATTATGCAAGGTTTTAATAATGTTGTATTGGAATGGATTTGCAATTATTATGGTTAACAAATTCAAACTATATACCTGCATTAAATTTTGCAAGAAACTGCTACTGGGACTTTTGAAATTCTTTGCCGGGCTTTTGACAAATGTTCTTTTGTTTGAAAACAAAGTTTTTGAGTGGCATGTGCATTTTAAAGCTGTTTAAATATCAATCTAAGATTTTGAACATTCAAGGCAAACAGTCTATAATAAAAGGACAGAAAAGAACTCATCCTCAAAGAGGATGAACAGCAAATAATCCATAAGCTCTCTTACATGATTGAAATCAGTTATACTCTGCTAGGTGATCCTACAGTAGCATATGAACTTTTAATGGTCATGACTCTGTTGCTAATTGTGCTACCAAGATAAATTTGCTACCATTTTTACAATGTGTCAAGTTCGACATGTCTGTATTTTTAGATATTAGAATTTTTTTTGCAATGTGCACTATTGTTGAAAACTTCAAAGTATTTAGTATTGTTGAAGTTACTACTAACATTTTTTGTCAAGATTTACAAAATCTACATTTCGTTCAATTTCGCTTTTTTTTTTCCCTTTTAACAGTAAAGAATAAATTCTTAGGATTTCTTAATCTTGAGCATACAATATACAACTGGCCATGCATAAATATTTCTTTCTAGAGCCAAATTCCATCTTGAAGCATTTGGCCTTGTGATCTGTTTATAATTCTCAGAAATGCAGGGTGAACTGTAAACAGGATTCTTGTATGTATAAAAATTTAAACAAAAAGATATGCAAAAAAAAAGCAATATTGAATTTTTATTAAATAAGTATTTGTTATTTTAGTCATTAAATTGTTTTTAAAATAGTGGGAGTATTTTAGATGTTAAATAATAAAACTTAATTTTTCTAAAACAATGAAAATTTATTGTACTAAGCTACACACCCTAGTAAAACTGACTGTACGTTGTACCCTCTTACCTGTTTGCACTTTGCAATTACAATTTGGTTTTGATTGGTCAATGTATGTCTATTTTATATGGTGTGATGGTTGGACAGGTGGACTGAGAAGTTACAGCTCATTTTATATGTAAATATTGAAAACAAAATTTTTTTTTTTTTTTTTTTTTGGGTGTGGTAACCTAATTGTAGTCTGGGAATTCTATGATATCAACTAATATATATATGTGTGTGTGTGTGTGTGTGTACTTATATGTTTATACATATATTGCCAAGTTGTTAGAATGTTTGTTTGCTTTTCGACCATGAGGTTTGTGTTTGAATTTCACCATAGTCAGTTTGTCAGGAAAGTGACTTTTTGATGTCATCAGTCTGGGGAGGCTATCCCAGAATGTGTCACCTTTGGAAAGTAACTGAAAACCATACCATGGGTTTACTCAAGCCTTGTAATTAGATGGAACTCTTTGCGAGCCATCGATGACTGTGCTAGCACACAGTTACATGTCATTGTGACTGAGGATTTGAGCATACTGGCCTTGTTCAAAAACTTTTGGTCATGCTAGATTAGGTCCTCCCTCTCTCTCTCTCTGATATTGTAGCTAGGCTATGCTCAGCATAGCTCCAGTATAAACCACAGGTGGGCCCTGTGGGTGTTAAAAAAAAATACAAAATATACCGGAGTAGGCATTTGCACAATGGTTATATGCATCTACCAAGTTATCATCTGTGTGTGCGTGTGCACATGTATAATTTTATTATAAAAGAAATATAGTCATGTTATCACCCAATTTGTTTAAAAAAAATTAAAAAAAAAAACCTTCCAGTTGTTATTTTAATATTTTCTCAGTTTTGAAAGGTCAGTATTACTTGAGAGTACTGCAATATGAGACAGACATAAACATCTTTAGGATGAATGGTAAAGACTGTAAAGTAGGGATGTTAAAATGTAAACATTTTTTTTAAACTCAAATTAGTAGCAATTCTTTTAAATGCAATGTCTGTTATCTGGTTGGGAAATGAACAAAAAAATTTGTTTCTCTATAGCTTTGGGTGGATAAGCTTTTTGCTGTCAGACTTAAAATGAATATTTAAGAAATTTATGAATAAATTCTTGTTTTAAGTAATATTTAGTCGAAACTTGCTTTTAAAATAATTGTCGTAAAAATCTTTAGTTTTTGCTCTCATTAAATAAAAAAAAAAATTCACAAATAATGAAGTTGAGATGCTGTAAAGTTCTGGCTGAGATTTAAAAAAAAAAAAAAAAAAAAAAGTTCCAAGAAAAAAAGAACAAAAAAAAATGCCAACTGTTTCATTTTGTTAGATTTTGGGAAGTGGGTTGTATGAAGAACTATTCTTCCACAAACCCCTCATAGAATAAATTTTAATGATGTCAAAAACTGAGATTATTACTGAAGACCCATTATATGGCACAGTCCAAATAGGATAAATTTCTATTTACTTGACATTGGAAAGCCAATTATGTTTTTTTTTTTATTACTACTGCTACTACTACTCTTATTAAAAAAAGAGATTAAATATCACTTACAAGTTATAGTAACTGACACGAGAGCACTCAACTATGATGAATGACATACATAAGAGCATTAAAAACAATTTGCTACTGGTATTCTTAGGGCAGATTCAGTAGTCACACACACACACACACACACACACACACACACACACACACACACTCTTGGCTTTTATTTATAATCCAA
>CAHIKZ030004896.1:580000-645000 GCA_903632075.3 Acanthosepion pharaonis | reverse complement strand
CAGTCAGCTTTTTTGCATCCTTTTGTACATTATATACTTATCAAGTGTCATCATGACTTTAATGTCACAATGACCTTCTGTGAAAAAAATAGAATTGTCTTTCCAGGATAAATATGGATAAGATTACTTTGGTCGTATGCATGTCTTGTAGACAAAGATTTTTTGTTTTTGTTTTTGTTTTTTTTTACTGGATGTTCTTTTAACTTTTTATTGTAATATATTTTGTGTTCAAGAGGTTTTCACTCTAAGCAACATGTTAAAAAAAAAAACTTAAAAGTCCTAAAACTAGCTGAGAGAAGAATTAAACCAGACACAAAAGTAAAAATAAAGCAATTTTAGAAAGCAAAAATAAATCCAAAATGATTTTGACATTACTATTGAAAGGATGAAAATGTGACCCAGTTATGTATTTTTTTTTTTTTTTTTTTTTTTTTTTTAAATATCTATAAGTTCTCAAAACATGTATACACATTTTTGAAGCTTTCTCAAAAAATAATTCAAGCAACTAGAACCAACGATATCAAATTTAAATAATGTCTTTGAAGTTTTTATTATAAATGCATGCTCTTAAGATTTTGTCATTGCATGTTTTCAAATTGATGTCTATTACAATCCAGACATGGTGAAATAACAGAGGCACAGTGGAGTAATGGTTAGTGGCTCAGATTGAAGAATCCGAGTTCAAATTCCAGTTGAGTCATTGCATTCACTTATAATCTAATACCTTTGGGAAAGGTATGAATCTATCTCTTCTCCCCTTCCCCCAGCTATGGGAAAATAGCAGAGAAGACTGGGTCCTATAGCCTTGGGTGGCAACCAGTCTAGAAGAAAGAAATGGATACTGGTATTTCAGTGATTGTTGCTGGTTTTGTAGCATAGATTTATCTTTTAAATAACCCAACAAGAAAAAGTCTAAACTGATGAGGTCTTCTGAATGAGAAAGATATCCTACAGGAGCTTCTTTTTTTTTTTTTTTTTTTTTTTTTTTTAAACATCCTGTATATTATATATACTTGTATAGAAAATTATTAACTCTCCTGATTATTTTCTTTCTTTTCTGATTAATCATTCCAAATTTAACTTGGTGACATTGATCTACGTTATGTATATACACACACACACACACACACATATATATATATATAACCTGTCAAACAACATATAGGATTTATGAAACAACCAAATATCACCTGTATCTATTCTAATGATTACATGTAGTGATACAGCAAATATTAAAAGTATACAAATATTTTTAAATTCTATGTCCTTTCATGACCCTCCACATATGGAAAATCTTTCGTTTATGATTTGTAAATTGCCATGACTTCTTGGAGAAATATCGAGTGGCTTCCCATTGTCTTCTTAATTTCAATATGATCATGTCTCTCCACAAGTTCTTTTTCTTTATTACCTGCAAATGGCAATGACTTCTTGGGAAAGATAGACAATTCTGAATTCAAAATTATATATAACCCTGGCAAAGCACAGACTACAATGCAGCTAATGAAATGATTGTTAAGTTTACAATGACTCTGTGATCTCAACTGTAGTTCACCTTGATTGATTGCTGATCCAGGCATTGCTGACAACACAATGGAATCACAAGTAACAATCAACATTTCAATAGGTATTTGACTGCATTCTAGCTCTATGGATACATTGTCTTCTCCAGTTTTTCAATTTACACATGTCCTTCTAGATCAGTTGTCACCTAAGGCTAAAAAGTCCATCCTGACCTATTTAATCCATTGCTAAGGGGAGAAGAGATGGGAACATTTCTCAAGTTAATTTTTGCAAAAGAAAATACAACAGTTGAACTACTCACTATTTTCTATGCCAATAACTGTTGTGATGTCTGCATATCACATTAAACTGTTTGAGTAGATAAATGATATCAAATTTAAAATTATTAATAATGTATGTTGAATATTTTTTTAATCATTTCACCCCAAGCAATGCAATACTGTCACTAAGACACAAGTGATTACTCAGTGTTAGAGAATAAGAGAAAAACTACTATTAAGGAGAGGGAACAATAAAAGAACAAGAGTTAAAAAGACAGAAGATAATGATTGACATTGCATTTAAATTTTTGAAGAAAATGATGAGACCTTGCTGCCAATCTAGTACTGCTCTTAAATTCATAAAGTCTAGGTATCATAGAGGAAAGTTAGTTTTGCATACAATTATGTGTGAGCATATTAAATAAATGTCTATGCACTTTATAATTCTTCTTCAACAGAACCTTCTTTTCCTTGTCATTGCACTTAAATAATAAATATTAATTACATAGATTGGACATGATACACACTAAATTACAGATCAAAATTTTGTTCATATGTTGGGCTATGGACTAACATTTGGTCTATTTTGTATATAAGTAGAATAACTATTCAAATTTTAAAACAGTTGGCTTTCTCTGTCACATAGAGTGGGAGCAAAAGAATAAAATGATTTGACAGTTTCAAAAAGAATTTCTATTTTAAAAATGAGATTTTTATATTTCTGGATGTTTTTTTTTTATTTATTTATTTATTTTTGATATTCCACCTTTTGGCATTGATTTACTTCACAAAGTTCTTTCCTTTTTAAGACAGCCTTGTATATATTGTAAAGGGCAGGTGTTCCTACATAAAGCTACACATTAATGAGCTTTGTCCATTTTTATACCTGTTCCTGAATGGATCTAGGGAAAAATGATGCTGCTGGGTGTGAGTAAGTGTCAGTGAGATTATGTATGGCATTTAATATATAAATGAAAGTGTGTGTGTGTGTGTGTGTGTCTGTGTATACACTACAGGTAAAAAGTTTGAGGCCACCCTGCATTTATTTAAAAATTACCTTAAAATGAGTTTTTTTTTTTTTTTTTTTTTTTTTTAAAGTAAAACATAAAATTTTTTACATTGTATTTGCTTTTATTTTTCATTTTTTTCCTCCAGGCTCCTCTAACTACCAAAAAATTCAAATTTGGATTCAGATGTCCACAATACATTTTGCTATGAATATTATCATAAATATTTTGTTTTTCACCATTAACCCCTCAGTAGAAAATTTTGAGATTACCAAAATTTTCACCCAAGTTAAATGTTAATACAGGTTCTAAATATTAACTCAGAACTGACAAACGTTGTAAACAAACCATACGTAGCTTCTCCAGTTTACATCTTGTACCATCATTCCATACAGGTGGGGCTAAATTCTCCCTCTTCCTCCTTCCTTCTCAGCATTAAACCTCAGTCTACAAGGCAGGCATAATTGTCTTTGTGACAAATCTAATTTTTAAAGTGAGAGGGTGTAGTTTTATTCTATTCATTAATCTTAATTCACTTGATTCCTTAAGGAAGAGATAAAATTATTTCTCTATTCCAGGACTTATCTCTGTCTAGCAAAAATATAAACCAGATCACCTGCTCATCAATTTTCATAACTTTGACCCTCAAAAATGGTTCATTCCTTGTTTACATTCCCCAAAGTTCCCAATTATTGAATTAAGTTTACAGCCAAATTGAAGTATAAACTTGAAGTCATTTTTCTCTCCCTCTCTCTCTCTTACTCCTCCTGCCTTTTCAGAGATATAATAAAGACATTCTTTAACAGAGTTGACAATAACTGAAATGACCATTGCAAATACAATAAATGCAGCTAAGGACTAATACTTTTAAATGAATCAAAAATTAAAAAGTACAATTGCAACAAGTAGGCTTGAACAGAAAAGGATGATAATAATAAAATTAGAAAGAACAATATTATTATGTCTACAACAACCACTTTAAATTGGTGATTTCAAAAGTTAAGAAAACACTGAGCTTGCATATAAAGACACATTCACAATCTACTATGGTCAACCATTAAGGCTTTCGGTGGATTTTGACTCTCTTAACGAAGAGTAGGTGGTGAAGTCTCTTAGATTTTTTTATGATTATAAGAAACCTCCTATTTTTCTGCGCTGGTGAAGATGGGCGGTCAATCAGATAGAAAGAAATATATGCATATCAAGTTAAGTTTACAGCCAAGTTGGAGAACAAACTTGAAGATATTTTTTTTTATTCTCTCCTTCATTCCACCTTTGTAGAGTTGGGGAGATCAATCAAATAAAAAAAAAAAAAAAAAAGCTTAAAATCTAACAATTTAAAGTTACCTTTCCTTTACTGCTCACTGCCATATTTATTATTGTTTTCATGTACACTAATAAATTTAAAAATGAAAAGCTAATAAAATTAAGCTGCAGGAAATATACAGGCAAAAATCAAAAATTTGACAATATCTTTTTTTAATAAAAATTCCATTGACTGATTGATATTTTGTTTTTTAACAGCTTAACAATTTTTTGCAGGTTATTTGAAAATTTTTAAATTTTAAGAATATTTTGGAGATAATAATGATTTACTGATACATATCATACTAATTAACCCACAGCAGGGGGTAGAAGAGGTGTATTCATACCTCTCCCAAGGTTATTTGTGTGTAAGTGTATATAACAAACCCAACTGGAATTGGAACTCGCCTTTTTGATTTCCAGTTCTGAGCTATTATCCATTAACCACATCCATGCTTACAGTACCTGGTATTCTTGAGTGGTCACCCATCTAGATACTGACCATGTTAAATGTTGCTTAACTTTCGTGATCATACAGGAACTGGTGTTTCAATGTGATATGGCCATAAGCCTCTCAGGGCTTCTGATTAATTGGGAATGATAGAACATTCATTTGGGATAAATAATTGAGTTTTTTGGGGATGGTGCTAAAACAAAAAATTCTTAATTAAAATTGCATTATATTTATTCTAGAAGCAGTTAATTTAAAAAAAAAAAAAAAATATAATAATTCTTATATCTCATCAATAGTGATGGACTTTTAATAGAGCATGCATATCATCATTAACTTCAGTGATCATACAAGAATCCGTGTTTCAATGTAATATGGCTGGAAACCTAATGAAAATCCCAGATAATATTACTACTACTAATACTTCTAGTGGAAGTGAAGCAGTTGAAGTTAAAGTGGAAGAAATATTTATCAGAAATTAATGTTTGACAATATCTCTTTTCATAAAAATTCAAGATGATATTTTCATATGTATAAATTGCTATTTTTATAAGATTTATTGTCATAATGGAATGTCCCACACTCCCTATCGCCTATGTGGACTGACTATATCAGTAGATATATATTGTGAGCACAGGATATACCTGGGGGCTTGCTTCAGGAATTACTAGCCTGCCACCCGATTCCCTGTTTTTCAGTAGTGTATTCTCTTTTACAATAGACGTCTCTTCTTTCATCTACATGCATGTTGCTGTTCCTTCACTTGAGTACCACCTTTGTCTGTTTGTAACCTACTTAAGGATACAACATTTATACTTTTTTTGTATTGTTCACCATTAAGCCAATATGAAATAATTCATAATGACTTGTGAAAATTTCAATAATTTTAGTATCAAAATAAAATAATCCTATAATGATTTTTCCTAATATTAATGTAGTTCTGTAGTGAAATTATACACAATGCATTTACATTGTACAGGGTGCAGCAGGTAATTGAAGACAAAATAGAATTAAAAATAGAAAAAGTTATTCATGTGGAAAAAAAATCTATTAAAAAAAAAACAATGTACATATGTTTCACTTAGGAAAAAGTTTTTTTCATAAAACCAGGTGCTGAGACAAACCTCAGTGCAACCTTGGAAGTGCCTACCTGTTCAGAACAGGTGGTTTTCATTCATGTTAGGCTATCAAATGTTTGATGGTAACCTTTAGTGATTCCTTGGTATTATGGGGGCTACTGGTTGGTCTCCATGGGGACAATTCAATAACACTTTAGGAAAATTTTACACTATTAATCATTGGATAGTTGCTCACACCTCTAAATTTGTTTATATCAATTGTTCCAAAAATGGACAATAATAGGCTATTCATAAGAGCTTATAATTGTATTTTTTATTTCTTTAACCTATAATTAATATCAGATTTTTATTTAAAATTTAATAATTAATAATAAATTTTAATATTTTAGACCCTATTAAAGGTAGTGTGAATTTTTTAGCATCTAAGATGTATAGCAGTTTTTTTCTTTTTCTTTTTTTTGTTCTTTTTCTTTTTTTTGTTCTTTTTCTTTTTTTTGTTCTTTTTCTTTTTTGAAAAAGAAAAAACAGCTTTACATAATTTACAAACTGTAGACAAAATTCGGGTAATTTGAAAACTCATGTGGACTCTTGATAAAATCAAAAAGCTGGAAAGTAAAAGTAAGCCAGCTGTCGACTGAACGTTATAAATTAAATACTTTGTTTCACATTGAAATTATATGATAGCAGTGGTTGCCCTTAAGAATATCAACCCAAAATTATCCCTAATCCTAGCAAAGTTATTTAACCACTGCTTAAAGGAGAAATCTTTCCAAAGCCTGTGGCAGGAGTTGAGTGTATGCCCAGTCTTCAAGAATGTGGGTGAGTGACCTTCCCCCTCCCAGTATAGACCCATCAGTCTCCCCAGTATCATCATTAAGCTTTTTGATTCAATGATCAACAAGAAGGTTGTCAAACACCTAGATAGGAACAGCCTATGGTGGGACAAGCAGTATGGGTTTTGATCAGCCCAATCCACTGTTTACATCCTAACTACCATTCCACACAGACTTAGTGAGGATCTTGGTAATAAACACACCTTGAGGATCATAGCATTAGGCATTTTGAAGGCCTTTGACAAGCTATGGAATCACTGGAAGGGTCTTCTTGATTATAAAATCCTTCTTAATAGTTAATTATTAATGGCCAATCCTCTAAGACCCTGGCAGTTAACACATGCATCTTCCAGTGGTCACTTCTCAGACGAACTCCCTTTCTGATTTATATAAATGATCTGAATAAGAATATACTCCGATCATTTGTAAAGATTGGTGAGAAGTAAGTTCCACTCAAACCGCTGCTTTGTGGAACAGATTCTGAAGAGGTTGTTTTTTCTGATTGCTACTATCTTAACTTGTTCATATCTAGAGTTAACTGTTATCTCACCTCACCCCCACCCACTATCCATATAAGCTACTTCTCTGACCTTGTACAGGATTAAATTCATTGCTTAAAAAAAATATGAGAAATTATTTTGATATAAGATTGGCACAGATTTGAGTTGGAGATCCAGCCAAAAATAGGGCTACTCAAATCCCTGATCCCAAAAGCAAAGTTAGGATCCAACTGAAAAACCAGATAATGACATGGGGGCCAAATCAAGATATGAAATCAGAAATACTGACTCTTTCTAACTATAGGAATGATATTATTGATTATAGGAGTGACATTATTGTTCCTTGTCAAGACCACCCTTAATGATTTCTGTCACTACTTTGAAGTTTGACAGATTGGCTTTATACCATACTAGCCCATCAGAAAAGTTAAACCACTAGTTGTAATGTAGATAATATAATAAATTAGCTTAAATGCTGCCCTATTGAGTGGCATTTAATCTAGCTCCTGATTGGGCATTCATCTCAATATGTAAGGAGTAGATGCAATAGGCATCAATACACTACAGAAGAACTCAAAATTGATTGCTGTATTTAAGTATTGCATTAATATTTAAGCTTATCTTTTAAAAGCTCAGTGATAATTATTCTGCTACCACTTAATTTAAAGACAATTTGATGTATGTAGGTCCTTACTTTCTATACAAACAATTATTTTATTTCATGGGTGACTTTCGCTGGATTTCACAATTTTGATTATTCCCAAATTTATTTCCAAGTTATGAAAATTGTTATTGTACAAAAAAATTTGTCATAGAAAATGACATAAGAAATAATCACTCAAAACAATCACAGAAATGAAAACTTGAGAATCCAAATTTTCAGGATTGCGTGTCTGGATCCAGCCCAGAATGTTTTTAATTTTCTCACTGAGTCAGCCCAATTCCAAAATGGTATATGCTGAATTATGGCCTCTAGGAATAAAGTTGAAAAAGTGTGACATGCTGACATTCGCATTTATTATATAGAAGAAAAAATTCACACTTATTAACCTCTCAACCAAATCTCCTTTCTATTGTTGATGTTGTGGACATCACTGGTGGTGTTGCATTGTGGATTTCAACCAACTTTGTCAGCATCCTTTCTACCAATCTTTCAACACAGAATGGGTGTAGATGTTGGCAGAGTGAGACCTATCAAAGTGGTTTGGACCTTGTTACAACACCACCAAACATAGTAATTCAAATGGTTTAAGGCTGGAGACTACATTTTAGGGTCAGGACAGGATTACGAAAATTCTCACCCACTTTCTCCTGGGTCATGCGGCACCATATGGGAAAGAGCAGTGTCTTGTTGGAATGTGTCCTGCCACCCCCTAGATGCAGGGATTGCCCACCATGTCTCCATCCAACCAGGTCGGCTGTAATCAGAATCATCAAGCCATTGCAAACAGTCCTTTCTTTAGCTGTATAGTATATGCTACGCCAGGTCTGCATACAGTTTTGAATTCAGAGTTACTTTCTCTAGACCATTTGTCACCCAAGGCTATAGAACCCAGTCTGTCCTGTTATTTACTTATAGTTGGGGGGGGGAGAAGAAGAGGATTTGTACCTTTCCAAAGAGTATTAGCATGTAAGTGAATGTAATGGATCTGACTGGAATTCAAACTCTGCTCTCCAATTCCCCAATCCATTGTTCCACCATGCAACCATGTCTAGTCTCCTGATATAGGTAGTATAATTGACCCTGAGGCTCTGCATGAAGAAATGAGGTAGAATAACATGGCTCTTATTGTCCATAAACCCCAGGAGAATCATAGATGATGTGAGGTCCTGTGCAGAAACACCTGTTGTATTTTTACACTTTAGCAGTTTCAAGAAGATAACTATTTCTGAGGAGTTGCTATGATTGGTGGTTACAAGCAAGGCATACTTGTTTGTGTGTCAGATTAGAAACTAGTGTGTATGTTTTTATATATATATATATATATATATATATATACACACACGGTGGCTGAGTGGTTAAAACATTCACTTTCTGACCATGAGACCTGGGTTAGAATTTCACCATGGTCAATTTAAGAAGGTGATTGTTTACACTACCAGTCTGGGGAGGCAATCTCAGTGTGTGGCACCTTTGGAAAGTACCTGAAAACCATATTACTGATTGACCCAAGCCTTCTGAGTAAAATTGGGTGGCAATGTTATCAGTGGTGGTGCTAACACAAAGTATCAAGTCATCATGAGTGAGGACTGGAGTATACTGGCCTTGTTCAAAAAAATTCAATCATGCTAGATTATGTACTCTCTCCCAGAAACTGTAGCTAAGGTCCTCTCAGTGCAGTTGCAGTATAAAGCACAGGAAGGCTCTGAATATTGACTATGCAGATGACCTAGCTATCACCGCAAGAACCATTACCAATGCCACAGTTCTCTTACATCATCTAAAAAATGCTGCCAGTGATGTTAGACTCTGTCAATGCCTCTAAAACTGAATTCATAGGTTTTCAACCAGCAAGGTTCAATACAAACTGTCTCAGGTAAATCAATAAAATTTGTCGAATCTTTTACATACCTAGGAAGTGTAATAAATTCTACTGAAAAGGATGTGAAAATTCGCATAGCTAAAGCCTGGGCTGCCTTGAATAAAATGGATGTAATCTGGAAATTTGATTTGCCAGACAAACTCGAGCAGAGATTCTTTCAAGCCACTGTAGAGGCAGTTTTAATGTATGGTGCCACTGTTTGTCCTTGAGTCTAAGCTTGATGGAACCTACATTCAGATACTGAGAGTTATACTTAGCATCTCTTGGAGACAAAATCCAACTAAATCTCTGTTCTCTGGACCCATCCCTGATATTTCTACAAAGTTACACGAATGCAAAATGGGCTTTGCAAGGACACTGCTGGTAAGCAAAACAAAACCTTGTAAGTGATCTATTGCTCTGGATACTTAGCCATGGTGCAAGGCAGGCTAGTCGCCCAGCAACCACCTACATTGACCAGCTACAGAATGCCACCTTAATGACTTTCTGACTTTGATACAGAACCGTGATAGTTGGCATAATAGACTACTGAATGTCTGAGTTAACTCGAATGAATATAAAAAATATAGGTTCTGAAGGTATTGAATAAAACACAAATATGCCCGAGCAGGCATCTGCACAACAGAGACTGGTTAGCAGATGGGTAGGCTCAGAAAACAAGTTGCCAGCAATGTTTTTATATATATATATATATATATGGAGGGAGAGAGGAATATACATAATACCTTACATTAATTGCACAATGAAGCAATTGTCATATGCTGGAATTATTATTTTTATTTTGGGTTGATAGAATTGTGCAATTAATATAAGATATTATGTATATTTATTTATAAAAAAAGAAAATAACTCACTCAGAAGGAAAATCCTAGAGAGTGCCGCCATAGAAAATTACCCAAATATTAATCTATGCCCAGGCTTTTCCCCATTTGACCTTTCTTAACAAAATTACTGCTCTCACAAACAAATGTACACAACAGATTCATAAAATCAAAAGAAAATGGTTGAATACATCAACACAGATATAATGACAATATTCTCCACACGTGACAAATACCGATGTTATTTTCAGTTAACAATATGAAAATAGCATTTCTCTACATTCCAGTTGCTAGTAACATTCTGTTTTTGTTTTTATTACTTACCTTGTTCAATTATATTCATTTCGTATTTTGCCTTGATAAAGTCCACATTGGACGAAATGCGTTAGCAATTATTAGTTTTCCTATTGTCATTTTTATTCATTCTTCTCTACTGGTTAAGTCGGAGAAATTTTCATATTCATATATATATATATATATATATATATATATATATATAGAATATATAATATAGTTGGAAATCCAAGGAGGATTAATTTTATATATATATATATATATATATATATATATATATATATATATATTAAATAGCTGTTATCATTCATTGAGCACTGTTTTTCTTACACTATAGAGTATATATATTTGCATATGGTAATTCGCTCATATACCTACCTATATTTACCCATTCGGTTAATTTTTGGGGTGGAGACAGGCTTCAATAAATTATAAGGAATATAGAACTTCTTTTATTCTGATAAATAAATTTATTTCTATTTCTAAGACCTTTTGACAAGAGTTGATTGCTTGCTGTTTTGTGTCAGGTGGACAGAACATGTTTGTTTGAAGTTGCTGATAAATTACTTCCTTTTTTTTTTTTTTTTTAGACATATTTGGACACAAGCATTTACTGTGCTAGCTGTATTATGTTACCTGTGTTTTGTGTAATTAAATACTCTGAAACCTCCATGTTTGTCTGTAAATTTTCAAGGGTATGGATTGAAAAACATGATAAATTTCTTTTTGTTGCATTTTTTTTTTTTTTTTTTTTTGCTCCATTTATTGTTCTTTGCTTTTATTTCATAACCAAGAAGCAATCGTTACCAAAGAATAGATAAAAATAGTTTTTGTATTTCTAATAAAAACCTTAATAAAATATGAATGATCATTCTTACTTTCCAACAAATATAAGAGCTCAAATTTGCATCTTACAAACAAATAAAAACATTTTATTAATTAACTAGCAGTAGAGCCCAGCGTTGCCCGGGGATGTAACAGTAAGAGATAGGTCAAGTATTGACCATCATAAAGACTGAAAAATAAAATTGACAAAGATTATTGTTTAAGGTTGACGGACACGCATGTCTTAATTTTTTTATTTTTTTTGTTTGTTTGTTTTTTTTTGTTTGTTTGTTTTTTTTGTTTGTTTGTTTTTTTGTTTGTTTGTTTTTTGGTTTTTTTTTTTTTAATGAATTGGTCAAACTCAAACAAAAACATTGTTTTCAATCGTTATGAGTCTATCGATTGAATAGAATTTTATTATAAACAATTGTCTTGTAAATGGAATTTTTAAAGCATTCTGAATGTAACAATAAAGAAAAAAGTGTGCAAGACAATAAGAAACACAACCTGCCAAAAAAAGTGAAGTTTTGTTGAAATCGGTTGAAAAATGTAGGAAATCCGATCCCATATATAAACGAACACACACACACACAAACAACCAACCTGGGTTTTATAATAAGTATAACTCGATAACTCAATATTAATAAGTATAACTCGATATGAGTTGTCCCCCTTTCATTAACGCATCTTAATCGTGTTTTCAAATTGATTTCGTGCAAAAACAATTGTTTTTCCAATTTTTGGTGCTGTCAGAACCACCACAAGGTAATTTTACGTAGTCCTGTGAAGTTTTGTTGAAATCGGTTGAAAAATGTAGGAAATCTGATCCAATATATAAACGTACACACACACACACACACACACACACACACAATCTGTGTTTTATAATAAGATGTTGGATGGATGAAGGTTAACTGTAGTTGGGATCATCAAGTCAAAGTGAATTCTACAATCCTTTCCTTAGTAAGACTACATATGGTTTTTGAACTAGTTGTTCCTCTCCTAAACCAAGGCTACAGAACCCAGACTGCTCTACTATTTAACCCATAGTTGGAAGTTTTGAATTCATAGTTGTCCTTCTCCTAGACTATAAGGCCTGGTCTGTCCTGATATTTACCCATAGCTGGTGGGGGTGGAGAAAAGATGGATTCATACCAATGAGTGCATGTAACATACTCATTTGGAATTCAAACTCTGCTCTTCAAATCCTTAATCCAAGTCAGTATTCATTAATCCACCATGCTTCCTTAAAGTTGAATTAAATAGTTAACAAATCAAAATTTATCTTTTTAATTGGCAAAGAATTCGATAATGGCTGTGAGCTGATTGGCAGAAAACTCGAAATTTAAAAAAAAAAAATAGATAAATATAAATTCTTTTTTAAATTTGATTTCACTTTCAACCAGAAGTTATCCTTACAAATACATCTACTTTAATCCAGTTTCATTGGGTGCACATAACTCACTCTTGTACACCTCCTTAAGGCTGAAAACACTTCCCGATGTACACTTTGCATACACTGATTAACTATAAAATGCAAAGGATAAAAAAAAATGTGCCTATGTCTCAGTTATTAGACTTCTTGAGGGAAATGGATTTTCTTAAACTCCCTTAGATACAACACACGCACACACATACACGCAAGCAAAAAAAACTCCAAAATATTTGTTTACCAATACAAAGTATTCACCTAAAAAAAAAAATCATCTGTGTACAAAGCAGTCACAGAATAAAATAAAAAAGATTAAAAAAATCACTTAATATGAAAAACTATACCTAATTCGCCATGAAATGACACATGAGGTTAATATGCCTGTAAACAATAACTCACCTTACCTTAATCCAGTTTTATGAAGTAACGACAGAAAGAAATGCAAAAATTGACACAATTTTTTTTTCATTGGCCCATGGCGCACCTTTCCACAAAATATCATTGAAATGCATGGAAAACCTTTTGAGATATTGTATTGACAAACAGACAAATGACCTGTATGAATATATAACGTTTGTCTAACTGGCAGACAAAAGTAAAAACCAAAATTTTATCTTATGTTCAGTTCTTCCTGAATCATCTGAACATAAGTAAAAATGTTTGGATAATTTAAATTATGAAAAAAGAAAAAGAAATTTCTTTTCCTTTGTTTTTTCTCTCATTCCTTTGTTTTTTCTCTCATTCCTTTGTTTTTTCTCTCATTCCTTTGTTTTTTCTCTCATTCCTTTGTTTTTTCTCTCATTCCTTTGTTTTTTCTCTCATTCCTTTGTTTTTTTCTCTCATTCCTTTGTTTTTTCTCTCATTCCTTTGTTTTTCTCTCTCTGTCGTTCCTTCTCCTTCTCCTTCTCCTTCTCTCTCCTTCTCCTTCTCTCTCCTTCTCCTTCTCTCTCCTTCTCCTTCTCTCTCCTTCTCCTTCTCTCTCCTTCTCTCTTTCTTTTTTGTTTTTCTTTCTTCCATTTGTTTTTTTACTTTTCTTTAAGCTACATGTGCTATTCCTTTTAGTTGTTGCTGCTTTTGATTTATGAGATCTGACGTGGGGTAGTCTTCTTGAGGAGCATAGAATCACCTCTTAAATGCTGTTGTTCCCAAGTCCACCCTGACCTGGGATGGTATCACCTGTTAGGGTCCAAGCTATAGGCAAATAATGACCCCCCCCCCAAACAAAAGCAAAACACTATGAAAATGTGAAAATAGATTTTTATGAAGATGCCAGAAATATATATTACCAACAATACATTTTATTTGTACTTGAAGCCATAAAATTGTATTCAAGATATTTAAATTTTGGTATTAAATAATAGCGATGTGACAATATGAACAAAGTATATTTATTAAAACATTTAATAGGGAAAGGAATACAAAATCTTATGAAATGAAGTTAGATATCCTTTTTATTTAAAAAATTGGGTAAGTGTTTAAACATTAAAGAAAACAATTTCTTTAAGTAAATCACTGAAATAAATACATAGCTACAGTTGACATGTTATCATCAGAAATCTTTAAAAACTTCCAAACTACAATTTTCTGCTTGGCATTGGATGCATTCGCCATAATTAGGGTCTGAAAATAATAAGAATTGGTTAAAATTTAAATTTAAAAAATGTTTCTAGTTTTTCAATGTGTTTAATTTGTAAAGATTCAACTAATAATGGTTTGCTATTAATTGTAAAATAAAAAAAGGTTAATTTTTTTTTTTTTTTTTTTTTTGTCCAACTTAAGTTTTAACAAGCAAAGGCATCCTCTAAATATTATGCAATCTCCTTAAAATTTTATATGTGGCATTTTTCAATAAATGGAATAAATTTAGGCATAACCATTCGATTTCAGCATACACTTCAAAAATAAGAGACATCCTAATATATATGTAATATTGCAACAATAATTTTCTAAACAGAAAGGCATCATCCGATGTATTGTGGTTTAATGCATGCATATATTCTGATAAAGTACAAGGAGTACCTAATCCTGCAGGACAGTGAATAAAAAAATAAATGCAAATTTTAAATTTGCTTACAGATGTTTAATAAGAATTAGATACAAATTATCATAGCAACTTAATAAATAATAAAGGGTTTTCAATCTTATTAATAAATGTAAAAATATAATCACTAATAAGTTTTACTGTCTAAAATAAATTACTCACAACTAAAAAATTTAATAATTTGTAAAAAGAATCAAGAAGTAATTTATTTTTGTTAAAAGAAAAAAAAGTAAAAGTGCAACAATACTGTAAAAACATATCCTTTGATTTTTTAGCAATTTTAGCAAAATTTGCAATAAATTTTAAAAAATATTAGGAAGTTGAAAGCTAAATGGTGCTGTTATCCAACTTGATCATTTTATTAGTGTTACAAAACATTAAAATAAAAATGATTAAAATTTTCAGCAACTGTAAATGTATATTTCTTGCATGGGATCAATTTGTTTTTCTTGGTTATTTATTAGATTATTAGAAGATGAAATTTTACTTTAGAATATTAAAACAAATCATGTTAAAATTGGGGAAAAAGAAAACTATAGTTTAATCACGCCAAATGGGCTAAAACTACTCATTTTTACTCTTTTTTTTTATTTTTTTTATTTTTTAATACACTTCCACTTATAAAACTTGGATCTCATTTTGGCTCCAAGGATGAATAAATGAGAAAAAAAAAGGTTCAAAATATTTTAAATGCCATAATAATTTAACACAGGAAAGTTTAATTATGCCAAAGAAAAATGATTGTAAAATAAAATTAAATACAATTTTTGATGGAAATTAAATTTTAAGTTTTTTAATACAAACTTTTGTGCAAAATTTTTTTTTTTTTTTTTTTTCAGGAAACTTCAAATAAAAGTTTGTTTATTTTTAGTTTGCTTAGTAAAGAGGAGAATCTGTTTCAAAAGCTATAAAATTTTAAGAAATACATAAATTTTATAGAAACAAGTTTTATAAAAAAAGAATGTTTACGTTTTTGTGTCTTGGTTATTGAACAGAAGGTTTATTTTTGTTTACGTGGTATGCTACATAAACAAAAATAAATCTTTTCAATAACAGAAATTAAAAACTGAAACTGGATTAAAACTATTATAAAAACAAATCCTTCTCACCACGAGGACAATTTGGGACACAAGGTCATTGTTTTTATGTGAAGAATCAAATGTGACATCGGCTGTAATTCCATACATTCATTTTTTTTTTATTTTTTTTTATGAATTAAAAAAAAAAAAAAAAAAAAGAGCCCGACAGAACAACCATGTGAATTCATTTTGTTTTATATTACATAATTTTGATTGTAATTATTAAATTAATAATTTATAATATTAAATGGGTGAATTAACAATGTTTAAAAAGAAAATTAAAAATAGAAATTTTATTTTGAACTGAAACTGACTTTAAACTAGCGAATTTTATAGAAAGTTTAATAACTGAGTAGAGACTTGCACTTTTTTTTTTTTTTTTTTTTACACAAGTAAAATAAATTTACATCATACTTAGGGGTTATTTTGATCTATAGATTTTAGTTTTACTGATAGTTTAAAATCAATAAATATTTGTCTTTTTATCATTAGTACCAGAAATGGAAAATGTTTTAAACAAAAAAAAATTGGGAATTAAAAATTCTCTGATGCCAATACAGATACCCCAAAAAGTTCCAATATTTCCAATTCTCAATTTCGATTATCCCATCACTATTAAATAACACATAGATGTTAATATGCTGCTCAACCAACCAACCATTGATTTGAGAAAAAGGTTATATATATATATATATATATATATATATATAATATTACAATCAAGCTTAGAAGACCTACCCTACTGTGCAGGTAAAAGGAAAGCTTCAATCTTTACCTCCTTCTTTTGGGAGAACACTAGTCATTTTTTTCTTTGTTTATTCATTTCTGGTGCCTCTTCAGGTTTATGATCAGTTTTATTTGTTTTTAATTTTTTAAATGCAATTGGTCTCCAAATTTGATTGAAAATGACTTTATATTTTAATCATGCACCAGTTTGTTCTCTATTAGTCCCTAAAAGTTCTTTGCATTGTTCCTGTTAGAAAAAAATAATTGTTTTCGTCAAAAATTGATCTTGGCCTAAATGTTCCTTAGATATTTGCTTTTTGTAGTATCAAGACATCGATGTAGTATCAATGTATATCAAGACGTTGATGTAGTGTCGATATGCATCAATGCATCCCGTCATGCACTGATACCCATTGAAACAGGATTGCAATTGTGCAATTTTAACATGATTTGGTGTAATATCCTAAAAATATATATATATATATAGCTGTATCCTAGTGGATGTGATATTGTAGATTTAGAATTTTTACTTTAACTTAAACTAACATCTTAATCTCAAAGTTTAAGATAACAATGTTAGTACTACACATTTCTACACAAGATTTCAATGTGTTCTTTCATTAAAGTCAATCTCTCTTTTCACTCTGGGATTTCCACTAACTCTCTTAACCTATCTCCTTACCATGCTTACATCAAGTGCTATATTTCAATAAACACTCACTAGTCTGAAATATTTACATATTGTATCTAATGCTCATTGGTACCCATCCTGCTCAGTTAGTCTACCAATAGGCCTTGTGTTTCTATTCGTGCTCAACTATTATGCAAGGTTTTAATAATGTTGTATTGGAATGGATTTGCAATTATTATGACTAACAAATTCAAACTATATACCTGCATTAAATTTTGCAAGAAACTGCTACTGGGACTTTTGAAATTCTTTGCCAGCCTTTTGACAAATGTTCTTTCATTTGAAAACAAAGTTTTTGAGTGGCATGTGCATTTTAAAGCTGTTTAAATATCAATATAAGATTTCGAACATTCAAGGCAACCAGTCTATAATATCTCTGTTGCTAATTGTGCTACCAAGATAAATTTGCTACTATTTTTACCTTGTGTCAAGTTATCATGGCTAACAAATTCAAACCATATACCTGCATCAAATTTTGCATGAGGCTGCTATTGGGATCTTTGAAATTCTTTGTCAGGCTTTTGACAAACTGTCGTCAGGCTGAATAAAGGGTTTTTGAGTGGCATGTGCATTTCAAAACTATACTTCTCTCTCTCTCTCTCTCAAAAACAAAATTGTGGTCTTTTTTTTTTTTTTTTTTTTTTTTTTTTTTTTGAGAACTTCAATAGCATCATTGTATGTTTTACTGTTTTGGTTATCAGATCCTATTTGTAGAACCATCTTTTATTCAGTGACAAGTTATTTCAAAAGAATTATCTCAGGATTTTTAAAAATGCTGCAAAATCAACATTAAGGTGCCCACTTGATAGTTTTTCTAGTCACCATTCTGATATTTTGACAAATAATTGGCTGATGGCTCCAGCATACCCAATTGCTCATGAATCATAAACCCAACACATTCCCTGCATATCTCTACAGTCTTAGTAGTTTTTTAGTTTTTTTGTTTTTTTTTTCCCTGAGATTTGCCAGAATTCGGTCATGAAGAGGATCAACAATTTCAGGAGTTGACACTGTTGATAGCCTACTGCACTGTATCTTTTATCTCAAAATCTCCAGCCTGGAAGTTAGCACAGCACTTGTTTATAGTTGAATATGATAGGATCGTCTCACCCAATATTTGCATCATCCACTCCTTCTGCTAGAGCAGGAACTTCACGATGGCCCAGAGTTCAACACTTTTCCACTCTTTCTGTTGGCATGATTTAATCAATGATCAGAAACAAATATAAAAATAAGCACAAGAATCCTACAATTTGATACTTTCTAATATAAAAGAATGTGCTTTCTTTACTCAAATCCTTGGAAGTTGGTCTGACTGAGAACTTTTCAGTTGGGCAAAAAAAGAAAGAGTAGGGAAATATGACGTTGTCACACATGAAATGATGCATTTTATGTTTGGTTGTTGATTTGGTCATCTAATGGAGTATCCTTAGTATGTAAAAATTTTGATTTATTTCCAACTCTCTTTCTCTTCAAATAATTTTTCTTTCAATATATTGTTGATAAGCCCAATGAAAATGATTACAATGAAACAATGTTGAGTAATCTTACTGTACAAGTACAAACCGGGAAAAAAGAACCATTTTTGCATCAAATCATTACATGCGATGAGAAATAGATACTCTTTGACAACAGTGCTTAGAGGCAAGTGAATTCCCAAAACAATAGCTAAAACCTCCACTGCACCCTAAAAAGTTAATGGTTACTGTATAAGTGGTCTTTCAGAGGGGTTATTCATTCTTGTCTCAAGGAAATACAATAACAGTAACTGCATATTGTTGAGAAATTGAGTGTATGCACGAAAAATTGAAAAAGAAATATTCTAGACTTGTGAATAGGGATGGCCCAATTTTGCTTCACAACAACACACGGCCACACACTTTTCAATCAACTGTCCAAAATCAGCATAGCCTGAATTATGAAATTTTGCTTCATCCTCCATATTCACCTGATTTCTCTCCAACTTTGCCTCAGTGGAACTGGGGAATTTAGTTCATCTGAACACTTTCTGTAGAAGTAGCAGTAGAGCAGCAAAAGGCTTGCCACATCCTGCCTGTGGGAGAGAGGTTGAAGAGTGGAGAATAATTCATCATCCACAAGGGCTTGGAGACACTTTTAAATTCTATCAAAGCTGGAGAATGAGCTCTGGGCAGCTCCTGCCCAAATATGACAATAGTACTCCATTTTTGACCTGATCCAGCTCTTGTAAAGGTAGGGGATAGCAGGAGGGGTCAGGTACTTATTGGGTGTGTAGGTGACATAATAGTCAGTGGATTGGAATGAAAAATTGGTGAGCCATGTTTAAATTCCAAATTGGTTAATGCATTTACTTTTGCAAATATACCTTTGGGGAAAAGTGTGAATCCATTTCTTCTCCTCACCCCAAGCTATAGGGTAGACTGGGCTCTCGAGCCATCATTGGCAACCAGTCTAGATGAACAGTTCTGAATTCAAAACTCAGGCAACTTAAGCTGTACGAAGATTCAAGTTTTATTGTTTATAAATTGAGTTTTATTTGTGAAATTAATTTTAGAAATTTATTTTTTTATTTCTAAAATTTTTTGACCCCCCTCTCATCTTTTTTTTTCTTTAACTTGGATCTGTTTATTTTTTTTTATTTTTTTTTTATTTTTTTTTTTTATTTTTTTTCAGTTGAAAGAAATTGCTCTGAAATTGCTCTTGATTATTTAAAAATTTTTTTTTTTTATTATACATTTCAAGTTCTTACTCTTTACATGAAATTCTTTTTATCTTTTGCAGATTTCCTTCATATCAGTTTCTTGGAATTGGTCAGGTAGGTTTCTGCTTTCTTTTGGCTTTGCTTCGTCTCTTTGTCTCCTGGAAATGCAAGGGAGGTTTAGCTCATGTAGAGTATTTCAAAATTAACTTTCTAATTAAACAAATTGTTTTATATATAAAGAACATATTGTTTGTTTATTTATTTATTTACCTCTTACCAATGCATATAAGGTTTATTTTTTAGACCCTGGTCAATGTGCTTGATGTATTTATCCCTTGGGCAATGTATAGAAATAGGTTCTACCAGGAAAAGTCTTGTGGATTGCCAATAACTAAACATCTGCTTAATACTGTTAAAATATATGATCTTGGATATGCTGCATCCCTTCAGGATATAAGCGATCATGGCTCTCCACAAGTTCCTATCTCTTGTGGCTTTTAGCAGTTTTTCTCCCTTTGATAAGGTTCCTGCTTCTTGTTCCACCATCCATTCACAAAAGCCTGTCAGGCAAGTGGCTCGCTTCCTTCCCCTATCACTTTTGCTTTCAATATGCCTTGTGAGGGTTAAGTTTTCTAATCCCTCCTTCCTTATTATGTGTCCAAGGAATTTCAGCTGTCTTTTCCTGATTCTAAGTGTTCTTTCTGTTGCCATTCTCTTTAAGATTTCCTTGTTGCTTGCTTGCTCCGACAATGGAATTTTCAGTATCCTTCTGTAAAACCACATTTCTGCATCTAGTTTTTTCCTCACTTGTGAGGAGATTGCCCAGTATTCACTGCCATGTAAGAGGATGGATATAACATGGCATTCTTTTCTTTGTAATGAAATTTTTCCATATATTTGATAAGGTACTGAAAAGTTCTTAGCTCTTTCAAAAAGTCCTAAAAATATGAGGTTTGGTCATTTAGTCAGATTTTGGGAAGTGGGTCAGGCACAGAAAGGTCTTACAGTCACATTACATTGAAAAATTTGTTCTCGTACAATCACCAAAGTTAAGCAGTGTCGAGCCTGATCAATACCTAGATGGGTGATTACTTTGAAATACCAGTTGCTCTGAGCTTGTATGTGCTGGTAAGTGTAATGGATAATGGCTCAGAATTGGAAATTGTAGAGCTGAGTTCCAATTCCAGTCAGGTTCATTATATTCACATTACATGCAAATAACCTTGGGAAAGTTATGAATCCAACTCTTCTCCTCCCATCTATGGGTTAATTAGTAGGAATTGTATCAGTAAATCATTATTATATCCAAAAATTAGTATCAAAATATATTTTATGGCTTCAAATAATCTGCAAAGGGTTGATAAGCCACAAAGAAAGCAAATCAGTCAGACCTTATACATGTTGGCTATGGCAAACGAAATATCAAGACCAATTAGATATTCCTTTAATGACAGCTGTCTCGATGAAAATCTCTACTTTTATAGCTGTCACCTACTTCCCTATACAAAATCCATTATGTTTCCTATAAAATATACTGTAAGTCAGCATGTGATAAGATAATAGAGAGACAAAAGCAAAGGGAAATATTAAATACATATGTTAATGCTTTATCTGCCTGGCGCCTCATGGCATATAAGGACATTTGGTGAGGTTTCTTTAATTGTTCCACAAGATAGGGTAATTGGTCTTCATTGTTTTTCTGGTTTTTCCTCCCCTTAGATGTTTTTTCAGGTTAACAAGTTCCATCAACCCTGGGTTTGGGAATTCAGAGTTTTTCTTCCTCTGAAGAGTCCTGTCTACCCTACTATATGGTTCATAGCTGTAGAAAGGAGAGATAGATTCATAACTTTCCTAAAGGTATTTGCACAGAAGTGAATATAAGGAGATCACATGGAATATGAATCCAGCTTGCAAAATTCTCATTTTGAGCTACTATTCATTACATCACATGCACATCCATTAACACTTTACGCCATGAGAAATAATGTAAGTTCTTTATTGCCAACATGTTATGCTGTAGATTCATCAAGTCTAAACTTGAATTAAATCTATTTACATTGGTCGGACTGTTATCAACTTTATTGTCATATTCACATTTTGGCTGTTGTGCACTCCAGCATTCTTCAGGTGATCATCATTTTTCTTCCATATATAACATGAGGGGAAAAAGAAAAATCAGGCATGGCTATGTATGGAGGGAAAAGGGAGATCACTGCCCTCTGTGGGATGAGGTTGAAATAATAGACAGAAAACATCACTGGAAAATATGTAAACTTAAGGAATCAGCACATATGCTAGGTCTCAAAAATCTCCTAAGCCAGCCAAGTATAGACATGAACACAATATGGGAACAGTGATACATTGTGCTAGAGAAAAAAAATTGTAATATGAGCTCTGGTAAAAAAAATTAAACTGAGACATTAAATTTATAAGTTTCCAATATTCATTCATTGATATCCCCAATGACACCTGGCCCAGTGGATAAAAGCATTGGTTGAAATAATCGATTGACTTGACCCAAATAACTGAAACTGAGATATCCAGAAAAGACATGGCATGTGGAAGTAGAACAATCTACCCCAGTGGACTAAATAAAGGGTTTTGTTTGAAATTTCAATGTATATCACCTGAAGAAGGCCAGAACGTACAATGACCAAAATGGTCCAAGCAATGTAAATAGTGTAAATCATTACAATAGTGTAAATCATTACAATTCCTCATCTCAGAAATATAGACAGATGTTGAATTAAATCTGTATATGAGGTCATTAGTAAGAGACAACAGCAAAGCTAGAAGATTGGATGTAGTTATTTAAGTTTAGCTTTATTTTACAATGGCTATGAAACTGTCAGGAAGGAGTGAATTATTAATTATCTATCTCTCTCTCTCTCTCTATATATATATATATATATATATATATATATATATATATATATATATATATATATATATATATATGTATATATATAATCAGCTGAATGCTCATTAACCACCAGTCAGGTCTCCAAGAATATTCTTTGTACCTTCAATAGAAAAGTTAACAAATGACTAGTCAGACAAAGTTATTCACAGCAACATGTGTAACACGGGCAGTTCCAGGTTTCATGTGTGAAGTTGCTCTTTGTTGTATTGTTGGTCGTAATTGCCTTGTAGCTATCCAACAAAAGGGACGATTATATTATTTAGCACAGGTGATTGTATGCTCTACATACAGAGTTCCTCTTCTCTGACATTGCTAATAGTAAATCTTTTTTAGCTATCAAATAACCATTTTCTTCTAGCAGCTATGAGTAAAATGCAGTGCAGACTAGGTCAGCAACCAGTCTAAAATGCAAAAAATTCTGATTACAAACAAGTTGTGGAACTCCAGTATAAACAATCAACTATATATATATATATATATATATATATATATATATATATATATATATATAAAGTGGAAAAACAAAAAACTAAATGAAATTGGCTTGACTATGTACTCAAAACACATTGAAAACAAAAAAAAAATTTAATTTTAAATTTCAGCATCCCCCTCTTCATGCTCATGTGTATTCACATCACCATAAACGTTACTTTAGTTCAATGAAGTTCTAAAGGATATACTGCATCACAAATACTTTTTCCACTTTCATAGATCTTCCCTAATGCTGAAACCTGATTAGTCAACTGAACAATTATAAAAAGGTTCATCTATGAAAGTCTGGAGTCGAGATGCTGAATATAACCTTATTCAGCTCAGTGACAATTTCATTTCTATTAATATATTTGATACTTGACAGGTGGCCCCCATCTTTTGCTTTTTTTTTTTTTTTCTCAGAGGAAAGGTTTATTTCCCAGTTTAGCTTAGTAGGATCTAAACAGAGGTAGGAAGATTGTATTGAAAAAACCCAAAAAAACTTCCAAATTGGGTGGGTTTGTCTGTTTTGAAAATCAGCATTCCATGCTTTTACTTGAGCTCAATAGTCTTAGTTATGATGACAAATTACATCTGGCAGCAAGGCCTCTGATTGGAGGATTAGAGGTTTTGAGGAGTGAAACCACCTTTTAATTTCTGTTGTTCTGTTAGTACCTGTTAGGGTCCCAGTTATAGACGAATAGTGAACCTCCAAACAAAAGCGGAATACTATGAAAGGATAGAAATAAATTTTCATAGTAAAATGACCAACAATACCTATTTATAGCAAAATGACCACCAATAAATCTTATCTGTAGTTGAAGCCATGCAATAGCATTCAAAATATTTAGATTTAGCATTAAATAGTTTTTAGAGGTTGATATGCCACTAAACAAAATCGACCAAACAACCAACATGAAAGAACTCTTTCATGACATTAATCCATATAATATCCTACAATTTCATAAAGAAATCAAACTATATTCCAAAATACTATATAAAATACATATCACACATACAAAACATAAAACACATATCATTGCCTCTTGTAATTATGTCCATATAAACATGTATATGCACAAAAGCTGAGTATCATCTACCATGTATTCAATTGTGAAAGCAGAATAATGGTCCAGACTAAAGTTGAAAAAGAAACAAATTGGATCTTGTGAATTCTGGAAGATCACCAACCAAATCATGACCAAAAGTAAAACGGCTGTGCTCACAATTATGAATGGACCCAAGATCATATCTTTCTTGACTGATAACACAAACCTCTTCACCACCATCTTTGTCTCTAACTCAACATTAGATGACAGACTATTCCCTCCTAGTTCCCACATCTCACTGAGCACAATCTTGGTAATATTACTGTCACAGCATGTTGAGGTCTCCCGACATATCAAAGGCCTTGACCCTAAGAAAGCCACTGGTCCAGACAAAATTCCAATAGTTGTCCTTAAGAAGATCAACCCAGAATTATCCCCAGTCCTAGTAAAGATATTCAACCACTGCTTGAAGGAGAAATCCTTCCCAAACTCATGAAAAGTGTCAAGCATGTACCTGGTTTTCAAGAATGTGAGCATGCAATCTTCTCCCTCCCAGTATAGATCCATCAATCTCCTCAATATCATCATCAAGCTGTTTGAGGCCATAATCAATAAAGTTGTTGAGCACCTAGAAGAGAACACACTCTTCAGCAACGAGCAGTATAGGTTTCAGTCAGCCCAATCCACTATCGATGTCCTAAATACCATGACTCAGAGAATCTGTGAGGCTCTTGACAACAAACATATCTCAAGGACCATAGCACTAGATATCTCAAAGGCATTTCACAAGGTGCGGCACAAGGGCTTACTACACAAGCTCTCCAGTTATGGAATCACTGGAAGGGTCTTCTCGATCATAAAATCCTTCCTAACATGTAGATCCCTGAAGGTAGTTATCAATGGCCAGTTCTCCAGAGCTCTAGAGATCAACATGAGCATCCCCCAGATGTCACTCCTCAGACTAACCCCCCTTTGATCTGCCTAAGAATATACTCAGATCATTTGTAAACATTTATGTTGATGATATGACTACATGCACCCGTATACAGTCGTACTTTTAAAACTCTCAATGGTCAGAGATTGGCAAGTGAACTCTCTTCCGATCTTGCATAAAGTACCCAATGGGATAAAAACTGGCTAGTTAAATTTAATGCCCCAAAGATCCATCATCACCAATCTGACCCCGAACATACAACCAATCTGGATGAATGGAAGTACCCTCAGGGAAGCACCGTGCCTTGAAAGACTGTTGGGCCTCAAACTCATACCCAACCTGAAGTGGAACTTGTACATATGATCTATTTCTAAGGATGCAGGTAAAATGCTATTCTCTACCTTTACAAGAGCAAGATCAGGGCAAAAATGGAGTACTGTTGTCATATTTGGGTGGGAGCTACCCATACCTCACTCTCCAGCATGGATAAAGTTCAAAAGTGTCTCCAGGACCTTGTGGGTGATGAACTATTCTCTACACTTCAACTTCTCTCCCACAGGTGAGATGTGACAAACCTCTCACTGCTCTACCACTTCTTCCACAGAAAGTGCTTGAACAAACTACATTCCCTGGTCCCATCAAGGCAAACTTTCACAGCAAGATGATGCCATGCCACTTACATAGTAGCAAACTACCCACATTTCCTCCGTATCCCATTGGGAGAAGTTTCATTTAAATAGCTTCCTCCCATGATCACTACAATCTTAACCTGTTCAAGGTTAGGATTAACCATTATCTTTTACTCCTATATGCACAAATGGCCCCCAAACTTAACCCTCTACCTCAAGTGCCCCCCTACACCTCATAAAGTGTGAACCTCACTGTAAAAAAAAAAAAAAAAAATAACCTATCATATTTGTATTACTTCATAGCTCCCAAGAAAATAAAATTTCAGCATTAAATAACACATAAGGAGTTGATACCTCCAGTATTAACAAAAATTTTACAACTACCTCAACCACAAAGCCAGTTCAAATTTTTTTTACCGAGTTTGTAATATACTGGTAAATCCTGGGCTCTGCGTACTGAGGGCAAGTTATGGCTGATACAAAATTCTTATTTTATGATCAGGTGGATATGCAGTGTCAAGCCTGCTGCTAAAAGTGAGCATTGTAGCATTGTATAAACATCTGGGCGTTCCTCATCTGGAGATTTTGCTGAACGCCTAAAGAATATGATGGTTTGTATATGTGCAGTGAAACAATTTATGGCTGAAGCTGTGTACTGAGCTTGCCATTGAAGGAAGCCATTGATGTCTGAAAAATATTGGAGAGAAAGTTTAAACACCAACTAATGTTTCTTTATTAAGAAACTGGAAATTTCACTAGAGAAAAGAAAGAAAATAGTGTTGAATTGTTACATAATATCAGTCCTTCTATGTGGCAGTGAATGCTGGACAATCTCACAAAGAGACTTGAGGCAACCAATTTGTTTAATGGCATGTCAACTCCTTATGTGTCATTTAATGCTGAAATTTAACTTCCTTGAGAGCTTTGAAGTAATTTCATGATTCTACTATAAATAGACATTGCTGGTCATTTTACTATAAATATTTAATGTTGGTAATTTTTTTATGCAAAATGTATTGCTGGTGTTTTTATTATGAAATTTAATTTTTATAATTTCATAATGTTTGGGTGTTCACTATTTGCCTATAGCTGAGACCCTAACAGGTGTTATGACCCCTGGGTCAGAGTGGACCTGGGAACAACAGCAATTTAGAGATTGTCCCATGCTTCTCAAAACTTCCAATCTCCTGATAAGAGGTCTTGCTGCCTGATCTAGCCTATCATCATACCCAGAAAGATGAGGCAACTGTAATATAGTTTTAAGGAAAATGGAAACAAAAAGGGCACTTCTTTTTAGAATCAGAGAGTTGAAATTTCTAGGGTGCGTAAAGAGAAGGAGGGCTTGGAGAATTTGACACTTGCAGAACATATTGAAGACAAGAGGGACAATTGAAAACAGTGAATAACCTACCTAATGAGCTTGTGTAAAAAGGTTGGCAGAACAGGGATTGGGAAAGATAGCAAAAAGGAAAAACTTATTAAGAGCTACAAGGGACAGGAAGCTGTAGAGGGCCATGATCACCCCTACCTGCTGAACAGGATTAGCATTCTATATAACATGAAATACACCCTGCATACATTTTTAGTATTAAAGGTACCTCACCTAATACGTGACTCTAGAGCTACTCAAGATAGATGGTTACTATTAAAATGGTAATGATGAATGAGGTGTGTGATATGAATGGAAGAAGAGGTGATAAGAAGTGAAGATTATTTTCAAAATCGTGTCAGGAAGAGGTATTTACTTTTTCTTACACAGTAAGTCACACTTGAATATATTAATAAGATAAATAGGTACAAAGCAGAGAACATATTGAAGACAATAGGGACAGAGGAAAGCAGAGAATAACCTCCTTAATGAGTTTGTGTAAAAGGTTGGTAGGAGGGATTAGGAGAGATAGCAAAAAGGCAAACTATACTAAGAGCTCTAAAAGGCAGGAAGTTGTGAAGAACTAGCATTACCCACATACTGAAGTGACATGGCACATAGGAGGAAAAGGTTTCTTTTTATATTTTGAACCCTTTTTCCTAAGGTTTGTAAATAGTATATTAAAAATTAAAAATCCAACTAATCTTTAAAGGCATTTCTAAGATTTCCTTAATATTGTTTGCAAACGTAGTGCTGGAAACTTTTGCAGCAATAACTATATGAAAGCATAAACATTAAAATTAATTTGATTACTGATTAGCCTGTCATTCTGCAGAAATAGTGAATGCTATAACAGTTGTATATTAACATTTATGAACTAAGAATGACAACTGATATATGGGAGGCAATGGATAAATTGTCGTCTAAATTATGCAAAAATGAAAATAACACTGACATCTCATTTTAACAGATATATTTACCAAAATTACACAGAAATATCTAATGGCAATTTTATTGAATAAATTTACTCTTTAGTATTTTAATACTAAAGAGTAAATTTATTCAATAAAATTGCCATTAGCTTCAACCACAGCCTACAGACGACTTCAGAATATTCTGCAACTTTTCTGGACAGTTTCCTTGTTTAAGTTGGTTAATGTTGCCATAATTCTTGCATTCATCTTTGATGTGATAAGGAGTTTTGTTAGCCTCTCGCTGAATTGTGCCCCACACATAGTCATCAAGGGGGTTGCAGTTTGGAGAGTTGGCCAGATGTAAGGAGTGATGTTGTCACAGAAATTGTCTGACAGCCATGACTGCATTCTCCTGCTTGTGTGGCTTGGTGCAGAGTCCTGTTGCCAGACATAGGGTCTTCCAGTAGCCACCCTCCTGACACAGGGCAGCAAAACCTCTTCAAGGCACTTGATGTATGCCTCTGTGTTGAAAGATGAATGGAGGTATAACATCACTATCACTAGTGATCACTCCAAACACTTTTATAATCACCATTAGACTTGTCCGACTCTTTCTGAATCCTCTGCACTGACCTCAGATTGACACCCAAACACTCTGAAATGTTCATATTGGAGCTTTGGTCATGAATGCCAAGCAGTACAGCATGCCGTTTCCATATTTCTGTCAGTGAATTGTGTTGTGGTGCTCTTTTCTCATAGAGAGTACCCAACTGATTCTACTATACTGTGCAATTTTCAAAATTAAACAATGCACATACATTAAATTAAAAATATAAAATGGCAACAATTTACCCATTGCACCCTGTGTGTGTGTGTGTATGTGTGTATATATATATATATATATGTATATAGCATAATGAGAAGCCACATATACTTTCTTAATATGTATATATATATATATATATATATATATATATATATATATATATATAAAAAAAAACAACTAAAAAAACATTTTTTTAATTTGCAACTTTTAGTTGTTTATATATATATATATATATATATATATATATATTTTTTTTTTTTTTTTTTTTTTTTTGTCATGTATTATGTTGAAAGAAATGCTAAAACCTTCCATTACAGTTTTTAAAACTTTTAAATGCTTTTTATTTTGTATTTGATGCATTCACTTGGATGGCAATTTGAATTGGCTTTAACCTTGACCCACTCCAACAAAAAAAAAATTGAAAACAACTTTTATGTAAAATAAAACTCTTAAATTAAAAATATAAATCACATTGATCATGAATGCGTCCTTGTGACAAACTGGTGGGGGGGGGGGACAGAAACCTCCCATGCCAGATTTTACAAGCTATGTACTTCATGCATGGTTTAGTGTCACTTGCTTTGAACAGCTCCTCAACACTCACAATGCTGTCAGGTTTGATGAATGGCCAACATTGGTAAATGTAAATATGCTATTATGACATAACTTAGTGGTGTGGTTTCAGAGATATCACAGATCAAGGATGTCTCTTAAGAGAGATACAGGTAAAAACCCTAACCTGAGAGGTGGGTCAGGTCAGGGGCCAGAAATTTGGGTGCATTTTCTCCCTTAGTTAAAAATACAGGGTGTAAATGTAATTCTGCTTGATAGCTTTGGTGGAATAAGTAGTAAAACTCATGAAAAAATAATGACAGAAAAGAGCTAATTATTGAAGTTAGGAGGAAAAGTAAAAAAAAATGATGCCCTTAGAATTTGTAAAGAAAATGCTGAAAATTAAGATTTTTGCTGGAAAATAATTTACCATATATACTTGTATATAAGCCAATATACCTGTGTATAGTGCAACTGGTTACTGAAAATGTATGATTTTTAACTTCTTTAAAAAAAATTACCTGTTTATAATGTGATCCCCTATTTTTTTTGTGTGAAAAATTGATCCTAAAAACTCATGCTATACTCAAGTGTATATGGTAATTTGTGATATGAAATCACCATTTTCAAATGTAAGGTTTAGAAAACCAGACAGCTAAAGTTCTGAGAGTAAATAAGATTGTCAATGTTAGAATTTCTTGTAAAAGATAAAAAGACAAGGAACTTGGCACAATGGTAGTTTTTAAGGGGATGGAGAATTTTCTAGATTCAATAAGAAATTGCCTTTCAGATTTTTAATTCAAGCAGAATGTCCTGTAGCTTCTAGACAGTCACTGCTCCCCCCCCTCATGGAAAGTATAGAAACCAAAACAGCAATTCCTGATGATACAATTTAGTGTTGTAGAAAAAGGGTTTGGAAGACACTGGATGTAAGTCTTGTATTCTTTAAGATTTTTATTGCTCAGCTCAAGGTAAGACATTCTTTCACTGTTAGACTCCTTTTCAACTCAAGATGTTTTATAGTGGAACACACCTATTCTATTGTTAATAGACTCTCCCACCTATAATAAGTAGGAGTAGTAGCAGTCGCTCAGTCAGTCAGTCAATGTCAGACGACTGTTAGTCGGATACTAAAAGTATCAGCGACCACCACTAGATTTCTCTGTGTCATTAACTATTATATCAAGTTCCTAATGTTTTGTACGTTGAACCTATTTTAGGACCGACTTAGTACAAATACAAGCCTCCACTGTGAAACCACTTTACAACACTTGGTGATGAGGTATTCGAATTCATACAGAGGAAGAAAAACATTCGTACTCCATAACAAATCTGACAACTAGGATTCAAACTCATACGGAGGGAAAAAAAAATTTGTTCGCCATATAACAAACTTGGTGAAGAGTATTCGAACTCATACGAAGGGGGGAAAAAAAATTGTTCACCATATAACAAACTTGGCGAAGAGTATTCAAACTTATATGATGGGGGGGAAAAAAAAAATTCACCCGCCATAACAAATTTGTTGAAGGGATTCGGATTCATACGGTGGAAGAAAAAAAAAAATTCACTCGCCACATTATTTGGTAACGAAATTTGTACTCATACAGAGGAAAAAGAAAAAAAACTTGCTCGTCACAATTTTCGGCGACAACATCTCGGATTCACATTTAAAAAAAAAAAAACTTGACAAAGTTTTTCGAAAGACAAGGTGTCAACTTAGTGAGGAAGAAATCGGTCGTATTCTCAACTGAGAAAAGAATTTTTTTTTTTCTCGATAAGACAGTTTGCTCAAATAGGTCACGAATTGCAAATTCGTAGGACCCCCTCTACAATATTTAAGCATTGTGTAAACTTTTTGCGAAGATGGAGGAATGCAAAAATATATTCCAGGAATTTTTTAAGTTTCAGACGTAACAACAGATGACAATATTAGAGCTACAGAAAACATTCCAGATGCAACTTCAGGAGGAAACTTTTAATAGACAGATGCAGTTTCAATGAGAAATGGAACAGATACATAAGTAGTTTCAAAACAAAATTCTGGAAATAACTGAGAAGAGGAAAGAGAAAAATCTACAAAATGATTCTTTCCCAGAGAATACAATATGGAATTCAATTGAAATATTCACGTACAGTCCAGATGAAGAGATAACTTTTGAGGAGTATTATAAAAAATATATGGACGTGTATAATGAGGACTGCTACTCATGGTCTGAAGGAAAGAAGGTTAGACTTCTTTTAAGCAAGTTAGGAACTGCTGAGCATAACAAATTGGTAAACTACATTTTACCGAAAAAAAAACTAGCGAGTTGACTTTTACCAAGGCGGCAAATTTATTAAGTGAATTATTTAGTAAAAAGCCATCTTTGTTTCACAAGAGGTGGAAATGTTTGAATCAGAAAGATGACGAACAAGACTATATAACGTATGCAGCCAATGTGAACAAGCATTGTGAAGAATTCAAGCTGGCAGTTAAGCGCTGACAATTTTAAGTGCTTAGTGTTTGTTCAAGTGCTGGTATCGGAAAGAGATGCAGAGCTGAGAAAATTAGTGCTGTCAAAATTGGAAAACGAACAAAGAATTACGATACAGAAGTTGGCAGAAGACTGCACAAGATATGTTAGCGTAAAGAAAGATTCGAAAAAGATAGAACAGTCTGGCGTTTTGCATGTAAGGAAAATACGATACAAAAAAGAAAGTCAGTCTACCAAAAAGAATTCTAAAATTGCGGATTATCAAACAAAAAGTGAAATACCAGAGAAAAATAAACAAACTCCCAAAGCCATGTTTTGCTTGCGGTGAACTTCACTGGTACAGATATTGCAATTTTAGGAATAAAAAATGTTTCAACTGTAAAAGAGTGGGTCATAAAAGCTCGCACTGCAGGTCAAAAAATAAAGACAATAAGAGAATTAAAGTCTGACGAGGTGAACGATGGAATAACCAGAAAATTTGTTACCGTCGAAATAAGTAATAAAAAAATAAAAATGCAACTCGACACTGATTCCGACCAATATATCATAAATTTGCATACGTGGAAGAAGTTGGGGAAACCAACTTTAATGAAGACAAATAAAATCACGAGGTCAGTGACGGGAGAAAAAATACAATTTATTGGAGAATTTGTTACAAACGTCATATTAAATAAAAAAACGCAAAAAGCTAAACTATTTGTCATAGAAAATACCACAAACTTACTTGGTACGAATTGGATAACGGAATTTCAATTATGGGATCTACCAATAAATTTTTTCTGTTACAAGGTTGAAAGTTTAAACTACGAAGCCCAAAAATTAGTAAGGAAACTTAAGGAAACATTTCCTATTGTTTTTTCTCCAGGTTTGGGAACATGTACCAAGATGGAGGCAAAATTCCAGCTAAAAGAAAACGTTCAGGCAGTATTCAAAAAGAAAAGGAATGTGCTGTTTGCTTCAATTGAACAGATAGATAAAGAATTGGACAGATTAGAGAAAACCGGTGTATTTAAAAAGTTGAATGGGTAACACTGACGATATATGTGAAAAACAAGCTCCAGAAAGTAAAGATGAAACCGACATTGAGAAAAACTGGGGAGCGAGTTACCCGCAGCCAAGGACATGCAGTATTATTAAATGATTTAAGTCAACTGAAGTCACCACAGAAAACGTTAAGAAACACAAGATCAACAAAAGGGAAGCTAGAGGCTGAACAAATAGAACCACAAGAAGAACCTACAGAAACTGTGACCCCATCCTTAAGAAGCTCAAAGCGGAAGGTTGTTTCTGGTAACATTATGGAGGTATCAAAAAATAGAAAAGCGGATTGGCTATATGATGTACTTGGTGAAAGTTGAAAAATTCACGTGCAGTAACCAGATCAAATGACGTTTTTCAGACGTGGTTGACAGCGGTCCCACGGAAAAAACGCAGATGGAGGTGATTTTCAATACGTTGATCTAACAACGCCTGCAACAATTTTACCTGAGGTACGCCGATCCAGAAAAAAAAGAAAGCCAACTGATCATTTAAAACTGAATCAAAAAATGTAGGAAATACGCTACAATGTTTCTAAAAAAAAAAAAAAAAAAAAAAAATTTTTGTTTTTTCTTCATATTTCCTATGAAAAATAAATAAAGAAAACTGTTTACTCCTACATAGTAAAGTTTTAGTGAGGGGATGTTATAGTGGAACACACCTATTCTATTCTTAATAGACTCTCCCACCTATAATAAGTAGGAGTAATAACAGTTGCTCAGGGAGTTGGTCAGTCAGTCGATGTCAGACGACCGTTAGTCAGATACTAAAAGTATCAGCGACCACCACTAGATTTCTCTGTGTCCCATTACCTATTACATCAAGTTCCTAACGTTTTGTACGTCGAACCTATTTTAGGACCGACTTAGTACAAATACAAGCCTCCACTGTGAAACCACTCTACAAGATTTCACTGCAGTCAGATTGCAAGTGCTTATCCTGGGTTATTGTCCTGGTTTTATACTGAAGAATGCTGTGTGTATTCAAATATCCACCACCAATAAAATCAGTATTTCTTTCTCAGGTGAATTGTTTTTTTGTTTTTTTTTTCTCATGATCATGAGATCAGTACACAAGCTCCCCTTTTAGTAACGGAGTTAATAAGATATGTATTGATTATCTTTTTTTTTTTTTTTTTTTTTTTTTTTTCCCCATAATACTGATCTGTTGGAAGTGGTTTTTTGGCTTTTGGGTGAATTTTCTTTTTTTGTGAATTTAGGAGCAAAAATAAAAAAAAAAAATGGATGCCCTTAGAATTTGTAAAGAAAATGCTGAAAATTAAGATTTTTGCAGGAAAATAATTTGCCATATATACTTGTATATAAGCCAATATACCTGTGTATAGTGCAACTGGTTACTGAAGGAGACATGATCATGAATGCGTCCTTGTGACAAACTGATAGTGGGGGTTGGGGACAGAAACCTCCCAGGCCAGATTTTACAAGATAGATAGTAATAGCCACTTGTCAAGCTGTGTACTTCATGCCCTTAGAATTTATTGTTATTCCTCACTGGGGAGAGGGGACAGACTGTAGAGATATACCATAGTCAGTTTTCTTTTCTAGTGTTTTTGTTGATTGGGTCAGTTTTTCTTTATTAGATGCGTTAGATGTTTGTTTAGTATGTTTGTTATTTGCTTCTACATACAGTTGAAGCCTGTCAACAGATATCCAGGTGTGTGTATCATCATTCAACTTAACAAGGTAATACTTTGGAATATGTTGCAGCCCTTTGAATGGGCCTGTGTATGGCACGTCTGGAGATCTACATACTCTGTTTACTCTCATCCAGACTTTCCGGCAGGTTCTCAATTTCTCTGGCATGTATGTCATTTGATAACTGTTATGCTTGCGTGACTCATTATTTCGATAAATTTTGCATATTGCTTTGTCGTTTCTTTGCAAATTCTTGATTCTTAATTGTATCACTATTATGCAGTGATATCTTGAGTTGAAAAGGAGTCTGATGGTGAAAGAATAAGTCTTACCTTGAGCTGAGCAATAAAAATCCTAAAAAATACAATTGTATCACTACTATTGTTTGTCAACAATTGTAAAATCATATTCTTGTTACTGTGAAAAAAGGTAAAAAAATTGCTGTTATTGGTTATACTACAGATGCCTAGTAATATTACTGGAAATGCAGTTAGCCATAACTATTATCTCACTATCATAATAGTGGTTTTAATCATCCAATATGTTCATTTGACTAGTTCATTGGTTTGAGGATGTACATAGCCTGCAAATAACAATTATTTTTGCTATTTCTGTGAATGGTTCACTTTCAAATTCTACCACAGCCTATGATAATGTGAAGTGGCATTCCCCAATGTGTGATCCACATGTTAACAAAGCTCTGCAACAGTTTGTGCTATTATTTCTGTGAATGGTTCAGCTTCAATCCACATAGTCTTATTATCAATGCATGTTAGAAAGTAACAGTATAGGCTGTTGTAAGTGTCATTGTTATTCTTCACTGGGGAGAGGGGACAGACAATGTCGAGATATACCGTATGAAACCTAACATAGGGTATGTGAATAGGCTGTAATGGTGTTTTGGTATACCTGTTAACCTTAGCTGCTTGACAAGCCTCACATTCAGAGCAAAATTGTTTAACTGTTTTATCTATATTTGACCAAAAGAACCAAGTTTAACCATCTTACTAGTTGCTCTTGTTACTGCATGTGATATGGAATGTATGCTATTGAATATAGCTTTATGCAATGCACTTGGTATATATAGCTTGTGAAAAGAAGTGGATGCATCACACAGTACAAATATATTATCATTAATATTATGTTTCTTTAGGTTAGGAAAACTGTATGTCTGAATCTACAGCTTGGTGTCTACTATTGCTGGTAAGTCACAAAAATCAACCTCAATTGCTAAGGTAGGCCATGACAAACAATCAGCTACCATATTTTGTTGTCCTTTAATTTGTCCTATGCTGACTAGGTACTCAGTAAGGCTAGTTGTCTCTGCTGTTTTTCTGATTTTGCTGGGTAAGACTCAAACAGGTACCACATAAAGGTTTATGATCCATCAGTCGCAATATTTGCTGGCCTTCTATTATTTGCTGAAAACATAAAATCATGAGGTATGCAGTGGGAAGCTCTGTCAAATGTGGTACATTGCTAGAGTTTTTTTTTTTTTTCTAAATAAACCTATTGGAATAAGATTACCATCAATGACTCAGTGTAATAAAACACCAGCTATGTATTTATTGCTATTGATAACCAATTGATAACCGATGCTTTCAGGTTGAGGGCGTGCTAATATGTGGTAGTCACGTAGAATTTTAATAGTGCCATGATAGACTTGTAATTCATATTGGTTAAGCGTAAATGCACTGTTTTTTTTTTTTTGTTTTGTTTTGTTTTTTTTTTACAGTTTGTCGTATTTGTTCAGTAAGGAGTAACATTATTTCTGCAAAACTGAGTATTAGTTTTCAATAGACATCAATCATGCCTAGAAATCTACATAAACTTTTGTTATCGTTAGGTGGGAGAAGGATTTTAGGTCATTGACATTTTTGGTTGTTGGCTTGATACTATCTACACTAATATTATATCCTAGGAAATCTATAGATGAGACATCAAAAGTTGATTTTGCTAGTGAAATTTTTAAATTATGTAAAATTTCAATAACATTTTGTAAGTCTTTCTTGCATAATGATTGATTGTTACTGAAAATAATATCATCTATATGGACAAATACACAATTATTTTGTCCATAAAGCATTGAAATGTAGCAACTGCATTCTTAAGATCAAAGGGTATGCAGTTGTAGTCATGGAATTCAATACTATGGTGGTCTTGTCTTTGTCAGCAGGGTGTGTCCTGATTTGGTGATAAGCTGACATGAAGTTGATTTTTGAAAAACAGGTTTTGTTTGCTAATTTGGTTGCAAATGAATTGATATTTGGGACTGGGTATTTGTCGCTCTTGGTGATGTTGTCTAGGGCAATAAAATCAACAGCGATATCCAATGTCATATTTTTTTAACCACATGCAAAAGACTTGAGTATTTGCTTTTAGTTGGTGAATTTATACTGTCATCTTGCAACATTTTAAATTCTTTATGTACTGCTTGTCTGACCTTAGCAAATATAAACAAGTGGCTGCCAGTGTCATTTTCTGTTGTACACTCTGTTGTATTCACTATCAACATGTGTATGTAGTAATACAATGTTTGGATATTCATTAACAATGGCTCAAATAAGGTCTGGTACATTGTTGTTAATCACTAAGTTGATTGTGTAGTTACGTGTTTTATCTGCTTTTGTGCACAAAGTCGTATGATTTATTATTCTCTTTTCCTTACTTTTTTTTGATAAGGAGTCAGAAGTTGTTCAGAAAATCAAATCCAAGTAGGGGATTATTGACATTGGCTATTACAAAAGTTCAGGATGATCTTCTAAGGCTTGGAATTCCAATGTCAAATTTAGTTTGCCTGTAACATCTAATGTTCACACTGTTAGCTGTTGATAATGTTACTGATGTTTATTCTAGAAATATCCCATTAATTATCCTGAAAGGGATGATGGAAAAGCTTGCACCTGTGTTGACAATAAATGCTATTTTAGTTGCCCCTATTTTTGTCTGTATCTCTAGTAGTGGCAAACCTGAAGAGGCTGACCAAGTTCGCCTCCACTAATTTTCCGAGTTTCTGTTAGCTAGTGATTGTGGTCATGAATTTGGTAACATTTTTACATTATTGTTTGGCCATCTGCACCATGGCTTACCTCCAGGAAATGATGGCAATAGCTAAGAAGTTAAATATAGGACAAGATATCTGCTTAAATTTATACAAGAATTTCCATCAACTATATTTCCAGTAATAGCGTCACAGAAAGATTTAATGCCTAACACCTAGGACAATTAGCCGAATTAGCTTACATGTTCAAACTTTACCTGCAAATTAAGTATGCGGACAGCATTTTTTAGGTTTTTTAGTTTCAGCGAAAGGTTGAAGTCCATTCAGTATGTAGTTGGTGTGTGATCTGCTGGCTCTGTTGTCTTATGCTTTATTTTGCAGCGGCGTAGCAGTCTGTCATATACACTTAGGTATTATTGTGGATAAGAGGTATTAATTCATCGGCTAATTGTCCTAGGTGTTAGGCATTAAATCTTTCTGTGACACTATTACTGGAAATATAGTTGATGGAAATTCTTGTATAAATTTAAGCAGCATATCTTGTCCTATATTTAACCTCTTAGCTATTGCCATCATTTCCTGGAGGTAATTTAATGATTGTCCTCTAATGGTTGTTGTGGACATTAACTTATCTAGCAGTTCAGACTTCATTCTTTCATGTGCTTCTACAAGTTTTTTTTTTTTTAATTCACCATAATTCTGTGACTCTAACACTGTGGCAGCAATTTTTGTTAATATTTCTGCAGGCAGTTATGCAATGACAGTATAAAATTTTGTTATAGAAGCTGTAATAATACTTAAGTGGAATTGTGCCTTGACTAATGAAAACCAGCCATTAATGGCTGTTTCTATAAAGTCATGCATCTTGATACTGATTTGTTAAATGGAGGTGTTGTCTTTCTGTTCCATTATTTTGTTTAAATATGTAAATTCTGGAAGAACTGTAAGGTAATATCTCTTTGGTTAGTTCCTGTATGTAATGAGTCCAAATGAGATATTTGAAGACTTGTATAGCATTACCATGGTTATAAGTACTTGGGCTTGTTGTCTCTTGTTCCTGGCTGTTTAGTTTTTTGTTTATATATTTTTTCTATATATACAAATACATATAAAATCGCTTTTGGTCAAGTTTACCAATTCTTGTTTTCTTATATTTTATTTTTTTGTGTTGCCTCAAGGTTTATTTTTTTTCTGTGCATGTATGTAAGCTCATGTCATGGTCACCACTTTATGATGAGCCTTGTTTGACTCCTGTTTTTGGTTAGTAAAATATAACATATACATCATAACAACAAAGTGAGAAATTTTACATATATTGAAGGATTTATCATCAGAAGGATTTGGTTGTACTAATTCAGTAGAATGTTCTTGTAATGTGGTTGCTAGTAAATGTTTCTGATTTTTGTATTTGTCTCTATGAATGAATTATTTGCAAGTGATATGTCTATCATTAAAAGATAATATTAAACATGAGAAAGTGATATTTGGGTAAAACTTATCAGTGGTTTTCATTCCTGGGGCTGCTCAAATCCACGTTCTCTCTTTGTGAGGGACTGATAAAAAAGAGAAAGTCTCTAAATTTCTTGCCAGTAGGGCAGTTTCCTTTTTTTTTTTTTTTTTTTTTTTTTATTATGGAATCATGGGAATTTTTTTATTTTTTTTATTTCTTATCACAAAATCTCTACACCTGTCCAAGAGACATCAGGATGTAGAAAACATTGTTTCCTGTTAGATAACCAGCCATACCACAATGGTCTTTTCCAGTTAATTTGCAGTATTTTCCAACTGTAGCAGAAAATGCAGGAGTTTGACCATGAAAAAAAAAAATGGTTATGTATCATTTTGGTGTCTCTTGGACAGTCATGTGGCATTTGTGATGTAGCAGTAAATATCAGTTATAAGCAGACAGAATGTAGGGTTGTCAGCAAAAAGAAGAGCCCAATATGCAAATTACAAATTGTAGATGCTAATATCAAGCACATACAAAAATTTTAATATCTAGGAAGTACTTTACCAGATAACAGAAAATGTGACACCAAAATATGAAGCAGTATTGGGATTGAAAAAAGATGCCTTCCAAACACTAAGCAAAGTATTAAGAAACAGGAAAATCTTGTTAGAAACAAAGAAAATAGTACTTAACCATTATATAATATCAGTCCTCTTGTATGGCAGTGAATGCTGGACAATCTCTTCATAGATGAAGAAGAGACTTTAAGCAACAGTGGTGTGGTTCTACAGAAGAATGCTGGGAATACCATAGACTGAATGTGTAAGCAATGAGGAAGTACAAAGGAAAATGAAAACAAAAAGAACATTTCTTTTTAGAATCAGTTGAAATTTCTAGGGCACGTAAAGAGGAAAGAGGGCATAGAAAATTTGACACTTGCAGGACATGACAAGAGGTACAGAGGAAATCAGTGAATAACCTAGCAAATGAGCTAGCATAAAGGTTTGGCAAAACAGGGATTGGGATTGATAGCAAAAAGACAACTTTTACTAAGAGCTATAAAGGACAGAAAATTGTGGAGAGCCATGATCCTCATGTCCTGGAGAAAAATATATAGCAGTAAAACATCAGTTTGTCTCTCGTCTCTCTCCCTCCCACCTCATTTGACACACTCAACTTTGTCTCCTCCAGAAGGACTCAAGAAAAAATAAAAACCAAGTGTAACATATGAACCATTAAAGTGTAAATATTGTCACTCTGACCAACTAAAGCCACTTAACAAAAATAAATACAACATAGAGTTGAAGGCAAACAATCCAATTGCTTATTCTTATTGAGTGGTTAGTAACCACACCTAAATGAAAGTCAGGGTTGTGGTCACCGGGGTGTTGACAGATGGGAAAGATCTTGGGGGGGGGGGGATGCACAAAGTAATGGTTGTCATGCAAATACATTTTTTGTCATTTCATCCCAAGCAAGGCAATAAAGCCACTAAAACACAAGGGGTTAATGAGTGTGAGAGAATATGAGAAAAAGAAAAGATTAAGGAGAGAGAACAATAAAAGAACAGGAATTAAGAAGACAGTAACAATTGACATTGCATTTAAATTTTTGAACGTCAAAGTTGGTGGGAAAGCAAGATGTTGGAAGAGAATTCCACAAGTGAGAAGTGTGAGAGAAGAAACTGTTAGCATAGGACTTAGGGTTACCTTTAGCTAGGTACCTCCACGAGATCGCTAAAAAACAAGCATAGCATGATGAAAAAGACACCCAACTTGACGAAAACAAAATTTTATCATCTAAATGTTCATGTCGTTATGGAGAGGAAAGATCAAAGTTTATTTTAATTATTTTGGAAAATTTTTCCTTCTTTTTAGAACATTCTAAATTTTGATTAAAAATCCTTGTTTCTCTTTGTATCACCGGAACTAGTAAAATACCATACAATTTTTAGCACGTTTTTTTTGTATGACACACATTAATTTGGAAAATCTTGCAAAAATAAAAATAATTATCTGATGTTAATGAAACTTTCAGAAACTATTCACAGATGATTGAAATTATTATAAATGTTTTTTTCTTTATTAAAATCAGAATAATTTTTTTTTTTATATTACACCCCACCCATAACTAATAGATTTTTACATTTAAGTTGTTAAAATATTATAAAATTAGTTAAAAGCCGCATCTGCTTTCATAAGTTCCTTATGAGATCTTTTTTTAGCGCATTGTAAATTGTATCATTTTGACTAATCAGAAGACCCGCAGTAATTAAGAAATGTAATTTTGTGTTTATAATCGGGCTGTAATTATAAAGTACGGAAGACCAACCGGAAATATTTTTAAGTCTGTCATTGGATTAAAATATACGCAAACATCTATATGTACATAGTTTGAACAAAATTCAAATGGACCTCTGTGTTAAGATGGCCACTGTCTCCTTTTTCTCTATGTCAACAACCTCTGGGTAAGAGGAAAAGTGTTTAAGCTGAAATCTAACCTCCTGCTTTGACTTCTCCTGAATTTAAACTGAATATATTTTCTAATGAATGTAGAATTTTAAATAGACAAGCACTTTAAAAATTTGATCATCTTACCACTTAGGGAAGTAATGGGGATCAGGAGTGGCCAAACTTGTTTAATATAAGAGCCACATATGATAAATTTACAATGTTTGAGAGCCACAAGACATGAACGAAATTTGCACATACATTTTTGTTACATACACATTAACATTAAACTTACATTTTGATCCAGTGGGGTCTCAATTCATACCAAGAAAATTATTATAAAACTTGGAATTTCTCTCTTATATTAACTGCGATGAAAAAAGGGGCTCAGCCAACATGTTCCACGAGCCACATATTAAAGGTCAAACAGCTGCATGTGGCTCACAAGCCACAGTTTGGCCACTCCTGGTATATACGATTCCTAACGATATTCAGGTCTCAAAATCTCTTTCAGTTTTGCATTTTGGTGATCAGACTAAAATTAAATCTTTGTTTTAGTCAAATGAAAAATTGACAAATAAATTTCCTTTGTTCCCAAACATTTTTCTTTTCTTTTTTTTTTCCCCTCATCCATATTCATTTTTCTTACTTTTTATTTTATTTTTTAATTTTATGCTGAACAATTTCTTAAAAAAATTTTTTCTTTCTTTTCTAGATGGTGGTTGGAATTTTTCTCTTATTTTTTGGGAAAGAAGTTGGCGTGGTTTCATTTCCTGAATTTTCTTTTGATATAGTCAAAAAGGTAAAAGATTTTTCTGTTTTTTTTTTTTTTATTTCCTTGATTCTGATGGTCACTGGATTATGAGATTTTATAATATAAATGGTATCTGTATAAGTCTTTTTGACCCTTTCCAGATAGACTAGCCAGACCTGACTGGACAAATACATTTACATACAGCTAAAAAAAATACCAATTCACTAAAAAACTATTGAATAAACCACCAAGCAACATGGCAACTTTTGTATAGATGAAGTGGACTTTGAAATTAGTTAAATATCTTGTTAACAGTACAGAATTTTATTATGGCAATAAAGATGTACATGATTAAAAAAACAATTAGCTCCTCATATATAAAAAAAAAAAAACTCTGATCTTTTTAAATGAATTAAAAAAAGCATCAAAAACAAATGTATGAGTAGTTTAGATATAAAATCTTTATACACAAAAGTTCCTGTAAAGAAATGTGTAAATTTACTAAAAACACACTTGACAAAAACTAAATTACCTATTCCGACACATAAACCATAAAAGTGTGCCATTTAATTACCAATCAATGTTTTTCACCTTCGATAACAATTTTTATAGGCAGAAAGTTTGGTTTACCAATGGGATCTTCTCTCAGCAGTGTTTTGGTTTGTCTGTTTTTTGGAATTTCTGGAAAGTGGTCCTTTTAAAAATATTTTACCTCAAAATTCTTATTTCATATACATAGATCATTCTCTACGAATATATCCACAAGACATAATTTTACCCAATCTTGTCAACAAACTAATTATTGAACTCACAATAGACTTGACCTTTTGACCCTAACAACACCTTACCCTTCCTAGATATCATGCTGCACAGAAATAATAATGAGATTCATTTTTTGATTTACAGAAAACCTACCAACAAGAATGACCTAGTCAATTTTTATTCTCATATGCCTCCTCTTCCTACACATATTGCTTCACTCTGATAAAGAACAAAATGAGTCACACAGATTTTTCCACTTAGTTATTAATTTACCTAATATATCATCAATGATCAATAAATGTTCAATGGGCTTACCTCATTTGACTGACTCTCGAGCTTTGCGAGTCAAATTTGATAAATGATATATATTAAACAATCTAACCCCAATGAGCGGTATTACGTGAAACTGTTAGGGTCCCACCTATGGGCAAAGAGTGAACACCCACTAAGGTCAGAAATGGGTTCATATATATATATATATATATATATATATATATATATACAGCAACAAGGCTTTGAGAAAAATAGAACCACCTCTCAATTGCTGCTGCTTCCAGGGCCAACTTGATCTGGGGTAGTAGGATCTGTTAGGGTCCCAGCTATGGGCAAAGAGTGAACACCCACAATGGATTCAAAACATGAACATATAGAAATACATTTTTATAGCAAAAGAATGAAAAAATTACCAGCAATACATTATTGGAAAAATATTGCCAGCAATACATTTCTGGAAAAAATATGAATGCTCACAAGAAAATAAAATTCCAGCATTATTAGGGTTTTTTAATTTTGCTGCCTCTTTGAGATTTTATCTTGTTTAAGGATATCTAGGTCTTTTGGCAAGTTGTCTGTTTGTTCCACCAACAGTTTTGGTTTTTCTTTAAAAATAAATAAATTCATATACAGGGTGTAGAAAAAGTAACACAAAAAAAAAACAGTATTGCCAAGGGGAGTGAAGGCAGTTAAAATAATGATCTGAAGGCAAAAACTGGCACCCTGTTTTTTGCGGGCATGAAGTTTCAAGTTTGCTTTATTCTTTTTCCTGAACATGTGTACACACTTGTTATTTTTATTTATTTTTTAATTTTTTTAATTCATGCATAGTTTAACCTTCTGCAAGCAACAGGTTGAATCAATTGTAAATGTAATTTGAAGAACAGGTGTGACAAAACAGCCGCTAGTTTTACTGATGAGCTATATTTGTATTTAAATTTCATATTGGAATGCTGTTCTTGAATTGGCATTTTATTTTCAGAGCATTCAAATAAGGCTTTGTAATTCAAGAATTGGTAGTTTTTTATCTGCTCGAAAAGAAGAAATTCTTTTTTTTTTTTATTTGCCCCTTTGCAAATGTGGAAGCCAACATAAAAAAATGCTCTTACAGTTGTAAACTTGTGAGATTAACAAAACTAACACTTGGAAAAGATATATCTATATCTGTCATAAACAGTGTTTTAGAGAAAATTGTTAAGTCGATTTAAATTTGTGAACTTTTCTTATTGATGATGAAAGATTGCATTTGCCCTATTATGTTCTGACTTTTGTTAGTGGGATTTTTCAAACTATGGGTCTTGACACTTCAGTGAGTTGTGAGAGAAATAAAATGGGTTAGAAAAGAAAGAAATATGCAAGTGAGAGAAAAGTGCAGAATATAAACAACCCTAAATGTTTCACAGCACTCATTAATCATCTCTAATGTTTCATCAAGGTAAGCTTGCATTTCATTAAATGACATTTTTTTTTCTTATATTTACTTTACTTTTGGGTTAATGCTAAATAAATGAACCTAGTGAACAGTTTGTCTGATTCATTACATGTAGGTATAAAGGGTTTGCACTGCAAAATATGGTTCTTGCTGTGGGTAAATGAACAGCAAATATAGATTAGACAAGGGAATGTATTCAGTTTGAGAATTCAGAACAATTTTCTCATCTTTCTTTTCCCTAAAGTTGTTACTAGTAAAAAAAAAAAAAAAAAAAGAGAGCGCTTAGACATTTGTTAATCTTTGACACCTGAAGAATTCTTTTATTTATATGAGAATATCAGAATTTGACACCTCTGGACCAATCTAAAAAGCCATCCTTTGTTCACGTCAATACAATTTTTATTTGATAAACATATGAATGTTATATTTTTCTGTATAATCTGATTATGACTTTACTCACTGAATATATTTCCCTAAATGATCTATATCTGCTGTTACTCTAATAGCAGTCAACTTATAATACAGCAAATACTTCTGACTACTTCTTTCACACTTTTAGCTTGTGGAACTCTCTTCCAGCTTGTTTTACTGTAAAAAGAGCAGGTCTGGCTAAAACATTGTGCCTTCCTCAGGTGTAGACATCTCTTTTGCAAATGTTAAACTCACAAAAGCTTCTTTTTTTTTTTCTTTTTTTCTCCCATTTACACTGATTAAACAAATTTTCTTCTTTTAGATTGAGTATTTGACTGATGATAAAAATCTCAATTTTTGAATTACAGAATGGTCTGGAAAAAATGTACCAATTCAAGATCAAGGAAAAGCATTAAGATAAAATTTAAATGCAAAAGTAGTTCATCAGTAAGATTCATGTCTATTTTGTCACACCTGTTCTTCAAATTACATTTACAATTGACTAATTTTATTTCTTGCTTAAGGTTAAACTGTGTCAATTTCAGAAAAAAAAAACAATCATGTACATCTGTTTACAAGAAAAGAATAAAATAAACAGTGGTGACCAGTAAGTCATGTTAAGGTCATTTCAGATTAATGAATTTCAAAGACTTACCATTCAGTATAAGATATTTTATCTTTTTCGCTTTAAGAATAACTTGACTGTGTAAAACAACCAATTTGTGCTATTTAGTCTTGAATAGTTTTTCTTATTTTTGCTTTTTTCATATTTTTCACAGTTGTATAATTTAAAAACACAACAAAAATAACATAAAATGTTAAGCTTATCTGAAGATTAATTGTAAATATACAAGGGTGGCTCTCCCTCATCCATTGCTTAACCCATATTGCTTTTCCATTTTTGTTTGTGTTCTATTCCACCAAAAACTGGGAAATGGCCTGCTGCAAGTACACAAGGGAACAAAAGAAAAAAAATAACCACCACAGTCAGAGATGGGGGCTGGAACTGTCATATAATATATTTAAGTGTTTATACAGGGTTTCACTGAGTGGGAAGGTAGGTAGGTGACACATGGGACAAGTTCTGCAATGTTGAATTAAAATAGCAAATAAAAGAGACTACCAGTTTGCCAGGTCTATATCTACCTTTTTTTGTTTCTCATGCAAACAAGACCCATGTCTACCTTTTTGCAATCTCCTGCAATCCAGAGCCATGTCTACCTTTTTGCGATCTCTTGCAATCCAGAGCCATGTCTACCTTTTTGTGATCTCCAGCAATCCAGAGCCATGTCTACCTTTTTGTGATCTCCAGCAATCCAGAGCCATGTCTACCTTTTTGTGATCTCCAGCAATCCAGAGCCATGTCTACCTTTTTGTGATCTCCAGCAATCCAGAGCCATGTCTACCTTTTTGTGATCTCCAGCAATCCAGAGCCATGTCTACCTTTTTGTGATCTCCAGCAATCTAGAGCCATGTCTACCTTTTTAGGTTCTTGTGCAAATCTTAGGTAAAGGTTAAAAATATTTTTTTAATGAATAATTATTTGATTTCATTTTTGAGATGAGTAATTGACTATATACTTCAATCTACTGATCTCATCTTGGTTATTATAGATGTTATTATGCAAATGATATTTCGGCCAAGTACCCTCTGATCATCTTCAATTGTCCATTATTTGTTTTGTCTGAGATGGGATATCTGTTGATTATTGTGTTATTTTGTCCCTTTTATGCCTGTTATCATTCATTCCTGCTGAACCAGTGTTTTTATTATCATTTACTTTTTTTTTCAGGTTTGGCCCCTTCCATTGGTTTACCTGGGAAATCTTCTTTTTGGATTGGGAGGAACAAAAAAACTTAAGTAAGCATATTTCATATTAGTTGATCTGTGTTTGTATTGAAAAGTTATAGATTTTATCTAGGTAAAATATTTCAGGGGAAGTTTTCAACATTCATTCAGTTAGTTTTGTTATGTAAGATTAGGTACCTCCACATATTCGTGATACCTAAGGTTTAAAGCAAATTTTTTAAAATGAAAATTCTTCTTTAAGCTTTTGTTTTAGCTTTAAATTCAAATTAATAGATTAAATTTAATATTTTCAATAAACAAAATACCTTTTTCTATTTCAAAACTAATTTAAATTAACTGGATGGAGTTTTTTCTTCTCTAAAAACTCTGATTTCAGTGCCATTTTTAGCCCATGTTTATTGCAATGTAATTCTCTTTATTAAAAAATCTTCCAAAAATAAAATATACTTTTCTGAAACTTTATTTGCGGAATATTAGCTGATTTAAAGTATAATTAATATGATTTGAAACAAATATTCTTTACTTTTAATAAGTTAAGTTTTAAATTTAAAATATGATGTAAAAATGCATTTTTTAACACAGCAGTAGCAGTTTATTTAAATTTTTGATGTTGACAGCCAGATGACAGATTGATGTTTATCTAGTGTTGTTCTACAGGGGAGAGGCTGGAGGGGGTGTTATTTGTGAAGAAATAATTGAAGAATATAATGTGTGCACCTTTTTATACATAATTTTTAAGTACTCAGTAATCTTAAAAATTTCAGTAAATATTCTCTGCAATCTAATATTTTCTTGAATTTTAGATACTTTGGTTTTAAATTTTCTATAGTTATCACTCTTATTTTCTGATAATGTATGAAAAACTGTATCTACAAAAATTGGCACATTTATACACATAGAAAAAAATTTTAAATTCTTTTAAAAATATTGATGATTGATGAATTGTACTAAGTTTTTCCATTTATGATTTAATAAATATAGTTATTATTCTAATTAAAATGTTTTTAAAAATGAAAATAATTTTTGTAAAAATTCATTATTCCTCAAAAATTTTTTTCTTAAGGCAATAATGTCCTTAATGATTTTTAAAAGCTTTTTTGATTAAATAATGTCTTAGTTTTTGTTGCATTTATTATTTTACAATTCAGAGCAGATTTTTAGTAAATGGTTTTCATATTTCAGATTTAGAAAAAAAAATGATGGTTTAAATTCTCCAAGAATTTCTACTTTTAACTAATATGAATATCAAGGGAGTAAAATTTAATTTTTCAACATTTCATAAAACTAAGCGGTGGTGGGTAACAGATGTGTGTAAAAAAAAAAAAAATTTCCAAGATTTTTTTTTTTTTTTTTTGAAAATAAAAATTTCTAAAATAATTTAATTTATTTATGAATAAGTCCTAAAAGTTTAATTGAAATCCAGCAATTATTTGATTTTTGCAAAATCAGTGTAATTTCAAGTGAAATCATCTAAAAAAAAAAAAAAAAATTTTCACCCTTACCTCTTCGGTTTTTCTGAAATTTTGTCCATGTATTGACTGTTAAAAAATTTGAGCTTCTAATTCCCCAAAATTGACCAATTTGCATCAGTTTTTAGTTTTCCCCAGTTTTGGGGTTGCACAAAAAATTGCAACCTTTTATAATCTATTTTTGTCTGTAAAATTAGTTCTAGAGCTTCCTTACTCCTAAAAATTGGCACAAGGAATCCAAAAATGTATTTAAAAAAGCTCAAAATTAACCAATTTTAAGTTATTAATGATTTCTGATTTTTTTTTTTTTTTTTCATAGTAAGATCAATAGGGGAAAGAATCCCCATGTGGTAGTGCATCTATGACAATTTTTTTATTTTATTTTACATCTATTAAACATTATTTGTACAAAAAAGATAGTTTGGTTATTATTATTTTTCTCAGAATAGAAGCTACAGTATTAGTTAAAATTTTGCACTTTTATGTTTTAAGTGTTGCTTTGAATAAGGTCTATATGGAGCAAAATAACTGTCAGAGTGGAATAGAAATAATTTTTTGGAAATAATATCTTGATTTTAGGGGTTCTTGACATGTTTGTCTACCTAACAGCTCTGTGGGTTAGAGGTGAAGGAACTACAACTGTGTTGGCTACAAGGCCTTTTGCCTTTCTCTTCAGGTCTTGCAACCAATACAGTTGCAGTTCATTCACTCTTAACCATCTTACCTAATAATAGACTAATTTTTTCTAAGAATTCTGCTAATATTTCTAAGAATTGTGCACCTCTGCAAAATCCAAGCTAACTAAAATTATGAACAAATTGAAAGATACTTTTTGCATGCTTACAATGTGGAAAAATAACTGAACTTACTGAAGAACCATGCACTTCAAGTAATGATGATTGTTCAAAAGCTGATGAACTGGATCACTTGCATACAGCTATGATCAAGAAGCTGAAGACTGCATTGACTCTTGTACCAGATTCATGGTCTCACTCGTTCTGTGCTAACTACTTCAATGTTTCTAAATACCTCATTCATACAGCTTGAGATTTGAAGAAAACAAAAGGTATACTAGCAATCCCAAATCCAAAGAGAGGCAAATCATTGTCACAGGATACAATCTTTTAGCCAGCAGTTATCTGTTATTAAAGACTGTATAAGTATTGGGAACAAACAGTACAAACAAAAACAACTGGTTTTGTGCAACTTAAAAGAGCTATATGCTGATTTTAAAGAAAGACATCCTGATATGAAGATAGGGTTATCAAAGTTTTGCTCTTTGCACCCAAAATGGTGTGTTATTTAGGAGGCACGGTGGAGTAATGGATAGCGGCTTGGATTGAGGAATTGGAGAGCCGAGTTCGAATTCCAGTTGAATCTATTACATTCACTTACGTGCTAACACCCTTGGGAAAGGTGTGAATCCTCTTCTTCTCCCTCCAGCTATGGGTAAATAGCAGGACAGACTGGGTTCTATAGCCTTGGATGGCAACTGGTCTAGGAGAAGGAAAACTGAATTCAAACCTGCTCTTAGAGGAGGGTGAATGGAGTCTCTCTGAGCCTTGGTTGGCAATCCATTTAGTGTTGGTGTCACAATAAAAACACCCTTGATAGCCCTAGCGAAGCATCAAGAATTCAGCTATTTGACAAGACTATGAACTACACCAATCAAAGTATTGTTGAGTTCAATCTTGGCTGTGGCCGCAAGAAGGTGTGTCATTTGCCAGCTCAAATGGTACTCATTCAGTATGTGTTTGTATACACCACCAGAATGAAGTTCTTTTGATGGATGCAATCAACTGGGACATAACATACAAAGATTTGATCAGCAAGATGGTATGTGACCCATCAAACAGAATATGCATGATGCATCACTGTGAAAAGCGCTCTGGATCTAATGGAATTTTTGGACGAGGAACTTCAGGAATTTGACCCTGATGCCGAATTCCATTATTCACAATGTCAATCAACTGACTGCTCCACTTTGGTAATACTAACAATGACATGCGAGGAATACAAATAGATTCTAGTTGAGGCAATTGATGCTTTAACTAAATATGTAACAAAATGTCAGGCTAAATACCTAAAAATGAAGAAAGAAAATTTAGCAAGAATGAAGCCATTATTCTAGGCAATTTTGCAGAAAACTATCAATTTATAATTCATGATGAAGTTCAAGAGTATCATTGGAATAATAATGTATCACACTATACATCCAGTAATCATTTATCTCATTAACAGTCATAGTATTATCTTCCATGAGTCTCTGTGCTTTGTTTCAGTTGATAACAACCATGACACAGCTTTTGTTTATGAAGTACAAAGATTGACAACCAAATATATTGCCAAGTATCCTGGTATTGAAAAACTATATTATTTTTCCAATGGTTGTGCTGGTCAATACAAAAATTACATTAATTTATGTCATTATAAGCAGTATTTCCAACTTGATGCTGAGTTGGTTTTCTCTGCAACAAGTCATGGTAAGTCACCATGTGATGGAATTGGAGGTTTTGTCAAGAGACATGTTGCCAAAAAAAGTTTACAGATGTCATTAAGGGATCAAATCTTTGATTATAAGGAATTGTTTGCAGGATAGATCTTCCCAGGATTCAAGTTTTTGACATTGAGCAGTCTCATATGTTGATTTTTCAAGATCAACTGACAGAATACTTTGAAATGTATAAGACTGTTCCTGGAACAAGAAGCAGTCATCATTTCATTCCAATGTCAATGATAAAAAATTTCTCACAAGTTGAAGATGTGATACATACATTTGACTTTTGCAAGTATGAATGAAACATGATTGTATCAAATGTATCTTCATATGTAATCTGTGTTTATGATTCTGTTTGATGGATTGGCGTAGTTAAGATGATTAGTGTAGAACATGGTGATATTGAAATCCAATTTTTATATCCACATGGTCCGAGGAAAGCATTTTAACTGGCCTTCAAGGAATGACATTTGCTTTGTACCACTAAGTAAAGTTTTATGTGACATTTCACCTCCAAAATCAATAACTGCTACTGGATGATCTTACAAGCTTTCAGATGAGGATTTTGTTAAGATAGCAGCATTTACAAGTTTCCAATCAAGGGCAACTTGATTCATTTTTAAGGATTCTGCACATACACACGCCACCTATTATTTGTATATAAATTACTGATGTGTTTTATTTCATGTTGACATTTTTTAAACAAGAAGTGCTTTTTTATTTAATCGAAAATAATTAAAAATTGATAAATGAAGGAATAAGATTTGGTCCTAACACTAATGTTATTTCATTATAAAAGATATTTGTATATTTACATAATTTTACAATAAATTTTATTTCCTATAACTTATATACATACTTTTAATATTTCTTTTATGTTTACAAGGATAAAAGAATTATTCAAATTGAAAGTTTTCTTACTTAATGCTTTAGAGATTGAAAATTAATAAAATAAAGAATAAAGAAAATTTGTTTCATAATCACATTTGCATTAATCTCTATTTACAAAAAAAAACGTTGTGCTGATTTTATATTTCAATACCGTATTTTAAACTTTTGAACTTCTGTAAATGCTTTTTGTAGATAAAAATGTTTGCTTTTTCTTCTTTTTATTTCTTTGGTAGATTGATATCATTTTGTTACTTTCCAATTTTCAATTCCATAATGAAATATGCTGCTGACATTGAGCTTTGTATATTGGCAGAATTTTGCAAGCAATGTTTGATACAAGAGAAATGAATTGTTTCTATATTATTTTAAATATATCCACTGCCAACCACCAGCATAATCCTGATCATTTCTATTCTGACAGTTATTTTGCTCCTTCTTTTATGTGCTGTATCCCTTCAGGATGTAGCCAGTCATGGCTCTTCACTTCCCCCCATCCTTTGTAATTCTCAATATGCTTTGTCCTTTTGCTACTTCTCCCTAACCCTGTTCTCTCATCGACTTGCTTAAGCCTGCTAGATATGTCACACATTGCTTTCCCTTCTCTCTCTTTTCCTCTATCCACCCTGTGGGTATCAGATTCTCCAAGCCATCCTCTCTCATTACGTGTCCCAGAAATTTCAGCTGCCTCTTCCTCATGTTGAGTATAAGCTTCCTCCTTGTTTGTATCCTCTCCAAAACCTCATCATTGCTCACATGTTTGGTCCATATTATCCATAGCATCCTTCTATACTATACCTCCATTGCCTCGAGTCTTTTCTTCATCTTTCACTGCCTTAATTAAAAGAGACCCTATTTAAAGGCTGAACAAAAACACTTAAAACATAAAAGTGAAAAATTTTAACTAATACTGTAGCTTCTATTCTGAGCAAACTAAGAAATAACTAAACTTTTTCATACAAATAATGTTCAATAGATGTAAAATAATAATAAAAAAATAATAAAAATTTTTTGTCATAGATGCACTGTCATATGGGGATTCTCCCCCTCCATTAATGTTGCTATGAAAAAATCAGAAATCATTAATAACTTAAAACAGATTAATTTTTAGTCTTTTTTTTTTTTTTTTTTTTTTCTTAATAGCATTTTTGAATGCCTTGGGTCAAAAAAGCTTTTCTAAGCCAATTTTTAAGAGTAGGGAAACTCTAAAACTAATTTTACAGACAAAAATGAAAGGTTGCGATTTTTATTTTTTTTTTTTATTTTTTTTTTTTTGTGTGTTTGTGTGTGTGTGTGTGTGTGTGTGTGTGTGTGTGTGTGTGTGTGTGACCCCCAAAACTGGAGAAAATTAAAAATGAATGTAAATTTTTGGAATTAGAAGCTCAAATTTGAGGGATTGTTTTACTTTAACATAGTCAATACATGGACAAAATTTCAGAAAACCCTGGATGATTTGACATGGAGTTACCCATCAATGTGTTTTTTTTTTTTTTTTACCACAAAAAAGATGCTAAAAATTCCTATACTAATCTTTGGTACTCCAGCTGATGCAAGAAAATCAAGATTTTTAGCCAAAATTTTGAATATGCTAGAAAGGATTAAAAAATATAATTAAATAATTAAAAATACTTTGGTCTTTCCTTTTAATAACACAACAATTTTGACAATAAAAATTTGTTTTTATCAAGTTTGGTGCATTTTTTTCATCATGGTATGCTCTTTTTTTCAGCAGATTTCAGTGGAGGTACCTATGCAAAACCATGTGAATATTTAAAACTTAAATTCACAATATAAAAGATACAAAATTGTTGTTTCCTTAATTTTGATAACTTTAAGTTAATAATATATTCCCAGCACTGACTTTGATCCAATGAGAGAGATTTTAGAAGTGTTTTTTTTTTTTTTTTAAATTTCCTCTTTCTTACTTGGAGTAATTAGTCAACTTGTTGTTTACAAGACTTAAGAAAAATTCAAAAACTAGGAAAATGGATTCACATGAACTTTTGGAAATGTATATGTCAGTGTTTAAACACTTGGCTTTCTCTTCTTGCTGAATAGAAAGAAAGAAAAAAAGAACAATTTTTGTACATGATAACCATTAGCAATGGAAAAGAATCCCAAATGAAGAAAATCATAGTTAGATCCCAGGCAGTATTTATTGTCTCAACTTTAAAAAGTATCTATAGAGTAAAAAAAAAATTCCTTTTCTGTGTTTGGTGCAATTCAAAGAGAATTCAAGTTGCAGGAATTGAGTTAAACTGCTATTGTGGAATACTACAGGAAGCAATTGGCTCGTTTGAATGACACTAAATGTAAAAAGAAAGCTAACTTGTAAATGATTTTACTCTCAAATGGAATATGGCGAATGATCATAGCACCAACATGGGATAGTTCTTCTGTATGCAATTCATTCTCTAAACCAGTTACTATCAAAACTATCTCTTGTTTTGCTCCAAGCAATACTATTTCTTCGGCCAAAATATAAAAAATTCTTAAATAATTGATAAAATCATAACCAGAGTTGTCCTTTTCTCATGGAATACACAGTTTACTTCACAGGCATCATAATGTCAGAAAGCCGCAGGAAATATTTTGATAACTGAATAATGATGTTATGAATTTACAAATAACTAGTTTTGTACCTACTTCTTATACTGGTACATGCAATTTCACTGTAACGTTGCACAAAGTCACAGATGGTGAAGGAGAATATGTTGACAGTTGAATACTGTGTTACAAATTCATGTCAATAAAATATTTTATTACAAAAAGATCAAATTATGAATTAAGAGAAATAATCTGTAAATTGAGTTTTGAAAGGAGGAAGAAAATGATTTTGAGTTTTAAAATATGTTTTTTGTAATTAATCACATGGATTAGTTTTAAAATCTGCAAAATCTGGTGTTTTAAAAATGAAAATAAAAATCCAGCATTAATTATAGCCTTATAAAAGACTCCTCCTGCCAAAAAAAAAAAAATGGACACTTGGAGACTCTGGTATAGACCAGACCCATGGTTACTATTTTGACTCTAGTGTAAATCCGGACCCATGGCTACCTTTTTGACTCTATGGTAAAGCCAGACACTGACAGAAAAATTAAAATATCTGGCATTAATTATAGCCTTAGAAAAATACAGTATTAAATATCAATCAAACTTTCCATGGAAATAGTGATAGAGCAGCAAGAGGCTTGCGATTTTTTTGTCTGTGGGGAAAGTGGTTGCAAGGTGGAAAATAATCCATCACCTACAAGGACATAGTGTAAATTTTATTTACATTAAATACAGATATACTAATTTTTATAATTAAGCATTTCTCCATAAAGTTCGTCTTTTCTTTAAAAAGACGTCAGTGCATGAGAAAGAAAAAGTTCAGTCAGTTCTTTTTGAGTTCATATAAGATATTGCAGATGGGGAAATAACCTGTTCTGTTGCCATTGTTACAAAAATATTAATGTGTTATTCCAGTAAGATGATGTCTACTCCCATGAAGCCTACTTTGCTCAACATGCTCTGCAAGACATTCAACTTTCCTATGCAGGCTGCTCTGTTCCCATTGGACAGAAATGCAACATGAGAGATTTAGTCTCATTGTCTTATTAGAAATTGATGTTATTCCAGTAAGATAATACCCACCCACATGATACCTGTTTTGCTCAACATGCTCTGCAAGACATTGAACAACTTCCCTGAGCCAGCTGGTCTGTTCTCATTGGACAGAGATGGAACAAAAAAAATTTAGTCTTGTATTGCTCCTCTTAGAACAAAGGTTCCTTATTGATATTAAATTCAATTCAGGACATCTGGTATTTCTCTGCATGAATGCTAGCATTACAGTGGGTAATAATTTTGTCTCTGCCTTCTCTTCTTCATGAAATGAATGAAATATGTATTGTCAAATATTGTGGAAAATAGTTTTGGAGTGTACATTTATTTTTGTCTGGATTTTTTTTAAATGAGAAAGTATCGTTTTACACACAGGTTTGCTTTAGACTAGTGTCCTTTTGTTGGTTATGATTGTTACAATGTTTCAACCATTGTGCCCTCTCCACTTCCTCCAGTATCTTTCATAGTCAACGCTTTGAACCAAGAATTTTATTCAATCCATGGATAGAGACGATTCTCATTCTGCTTTTCTTACCAGAAGAAATCTTGTATCATTCAAGCTATGTCGCTTGTTTCATCCACTGAAAATATGACTTTCTTCACTACCTGACCTAGAAATTAAACTCACAACCCCCAGGTAATTTGATTCACTTTCATCCACCAGGATAAAAAGACAATTAAATTGGAACCTTAAACTTAATGCCGCTTGTTTCAACTAAAGTATATGACTTGTACACAACCTCTTATTTAATTGAGTAATTGTGGCAGAGAATACAAAGGCAAGACAAGCTGAACACCAGAAAGCTGTAATCTAGGAGATGATGAAATCAGGTATGGCTGATCATGTCTAGAGGTCATCAAACTCAGTGGAATGATATTAGAATAATAAGGTGATTGAAAGGATCAACACACTAATAATCTCCTCAGTAGGCCTAGCATAGAAAATGATATGGGAGTCTTTAATTAAGAAGGAAAGAACATTAGGCCTAATACTTTGAAAATTGTATTCTTTGCCACAACTACATGGAATTGGATATGCAATTCTTAGTCGTGTTCTTTTTCAGAGTGGAACTTAGCTTAGAGAAGATGTCTCCAAAGGGTGGAACTGCTTTTGAATATTGTGTGGCAATATTTTGAATGAGACCAATTGGTTACCACAGATGTTGCTGACTTTGAAGCAGTGCTTGTTAATATGTATATAAGGAAGTTTATTAATAAACGTTATTTTATTATTAATAATAATATTACAAAATCATATACAATAAAAAAAAAATTAAAATGAATAACACAAATGTAGAACTGGAGCTACAACTATAAGATCAGGTTAATAGGCTATTAAATATAAGGCTAATCAGCAAGCACATACTATGTAGCTAAGGAGAAGATCATTTATATGGACTCTATTATCCTGACTACGGTTGATACAACAATAGCATTTGAGCTTAGTGCTGCTCAGTTTATCTTTAATGATAAAATGCAACATCTTTGACAGTCTCAGAAATATATAATTATATATACTATTTTTATAGTAATTTTTATTATCATTGTCATCATCCTATAGTAATGGTAATATTAGCCATTTCCATATATAAAGTAAATGATGAGGAAGTCTTATAGAAAATGGCAAGAAAAAGAACACTTAAACACAAAATCAGGAAGAGGCAGTTGAAATTCTGTGAACACATGATGAGGAAAGAGGCCTTGGGAAACTTGACCATCACAGGGTGTATTGATGACAAGAGAGATGCGGGGAAAGCAGTGAGCAACCTGCCCAACAAGCTTGTGTGAATGAATTGTGGAATGGGATGTGGGAGCCTTAGCAAAGGGAGAAAAACTGCTATGGGCCACAAGGAATAGGAAGCTTTTTGAGAGTCATGATCACCCATCTCCTGAAAGGACATGGCACATAGGAGAATAATACTGATATTTCTATAACAGGGACGAATCTGGTCTCTACATAGAAATTATCTATAAATGACATTTTGATGCTGTATCTGACACTTTGTAAACAATAAGCTCTTAAAGTGGACAGCATGTTCTTGCATTTTCACATTTCAGCCATTTTCAAGCCCTTCTATAAATAAGAGTACATAAAACACATAGGCTGTTCATATTTTTGTAATCTACAGTAAATATTAACTACTAGCTTAAAAGCCACCCTATCAGGTGGAGTACACTTTATTGGGCCTTTCACTTGTTCAAAAGTTTGAGTCTGCATATTCTCAGCATCGGAAGCTCTGCCATTTGATTTGCATTTTCATTTGCATGGGACTTTCTTTTCCTTGCTGCAGCCTTTGGTCTTTTGATTGAAATCTGATCCTCTGTTGGCAGAGATTTCTTTTCGCAAGTCATACTGCTGCTGTATGTGATAGGCAACAATAAACTACAAAACTTCAAATTGATCACTGCATTTAAGCATTGCATTGATATCTAAGCTTACCTTTTAAAAGTTCAACGATACGTAATTTAAAGACAATTTAAATGTATGTAGGTCCTTACTTTCTGTACAATCATTTTTTTTTTTTCATGGGTGACTTTCACTGGATTTTGCAGTTAATTTCAATTATTCCCAAATTTATTTCTAAGTTGTAAAAATTGTTGTTTTTCAAATAAGAATCATGTAAAATAATATATATATATATATATATATATATATATATATATATATATATATATATATATATATATAACCAAAACAATTACAGTAACGAAAACTTAGAAATCCAAAATTTCAGGACTGCAGGTTGGATCTAGCCCAGAATGTTTTTAATTTGCTCACAGAGTTGGTCTGATTCCAAAATTGTTTGTGTTGGGCAACAGCCTCTAGGAGTAAAGTTGAAAAAGTGTGACACACTGACATTTGCATTTATTTATATAGATTGTCCCCCTGTTTCAAATCTGTACATGTAATATACTTGGAGCTATGAATGTCAGAATTTTGTTGAAAGCCTTTTACAAAACAAAAAAATTGCAGTAAAATTTCAAGATGCTCTGATTTTAAAACTTATTAAAGATTTAATATTTGGGATTTATCAATAAATTTGATCAAGGAACTTGAATTTTCCCAGATTTTTATGACAAAGTTATCTGAGGCCATTAGCTGATTTCAGATGAAATGGTGTGTGTGTGAGAGAGAGAGAGAGAGTGATATAATGATTAAAGACAAAAAGAAAACTTATCTTAGCTGATGTATTTCTTTCTCTGATGGACTTTATCAAGGTCCCAAACTAAAATAATATAAATATTAATTACATTATTTAAATAATAAAAAAAAAAACAACATTTATTCACTTTTGCTTATTAGACATAAAATTATGTCACTTAGCATCTTCCATAATTTACCTAGACTTTTCAGTTAGCCTGATGAATATTGATCAGCATCATTAAATTAAATTTTTTTAAAAAAACACCAACATTTTAGTTTTGTTTATAAATACTTGTTGCAAAATAAAATCCTTAAATTTGTCTTGATCAGAGGATGAAACATATTGGCTAAGATAAGTTTTCCTTTTGTCTTTATTCATATTGTTCTTTTACAGATATATTTTGGGTTACATTTTAAATTTTACATACATACATATATATATATATATATATATATATATATATATTACAAAATCTGCTACTCAATTTCATGCAGTGGCAATCATCAGATGGAACTGCCTAATATCTGGCATTGCATGAAACTTGTGGAGACCTCTTGATACAGCACAATAATGTCTATAGTTTTTTTTCTTATTTTTCTTTTTATTGCTTTAGAATATTTACCTTTTCGTTTTTCTAAAATCCTTGATGTTTTTCTTATTTTCAGTTTACCCATGTTCACTGTACTGAGAAGATTTTCTATTCTGTTTACAATGATCCTAGAATATTTTATCTTAAAGTAAGTATAAACAAGACAACTCTGTCTACACATTTATCACACACACACACATATATATATATATATATATATATATAAGAGAGAGAGAGAGACAAAGAACAAAATAAAGCAAAAAAAAAATAAAACTCTGGTCAACCACACACAAGAGGAAACAAAAAGAAAAAACACGAAGGAAATATTTCAATTTAAGAAGACACAAATTGCTTCCCAACCTAGACTAGGAATTTCAAAGAGATAAAGAAAAACACATGGATTAGAGAATGTAATTTTTCTGAAATGTCTGTGTGTGAATCACTTCTTTGTGTGCAACTTCTTGTTACAGTTAAGTAATCTTGTTGATATTTTTTTGATTTTTTTTATATATATATATATATATATATAGCAGTTGTTTTGGTGTTACTATGAGCAGATATGGTGGTGCTAAGATTTGCAAGTTAGAGGGCTACTAACTCTGAAACAAAAAGGAATATTTGAACAAGGAGGATATTGGATTATATCGAGAAATACACTGCCTTCAAAAAGTGTAATCATACTAAAATAGATAACATCCAAATTGAAACTAAGTTAGAATTAGATGTTGCATAATAGTGTTTATTGTCTATTCAGTAATTAGGGTAATAACCTGATAAATATAAAATATTTATCTAACTATCCACTTGCTGTTTTCATGCAGGTGGATAATAGTCTGCCAGTAACTTCAATAATTCTAACACCAAAAAATATTCCATGAGGGCGAAACATGAAGGTGTAGACGATTCTTTCAATTGAAATTCTCTAAATCTTGCAAGTTTCATAAGATATTAAACAGGAATTACCTCAACAACGGTTAATCTTATATACAAAAGAATGTCTTAATAATTCAGAGATTGGATTTTTTCTCAATATGCAATAAGCATGGAGGTCTTAATGAAAGGTGGACAAAAAGTGTAAAATTAATAAGCAGTCTTAATAAGCCAAGTGGTAAAATTACCTAAAAAAACAACACACACACTATTAGGTACTTAAGAGTACTGTTGCATGAATAACATGTTTCAGTTGGTGAAAAATTAAAATAAGATGTTGGGCACTATTAATGCTTGTTATAATTCTGGCCCCTCCTATAACTGTAGAAATAAAGACTCTTGGATGGTTAATATTTAGTGCAGAATCTAGTATACAAAGCTGCTGTGAAGGCAGATGATGGGTCTGATATGGTGACACATTGAAAGGACCTTGGAAGTAGATATATTAATTATAGGGCATTTCAGAGGGGAACAATATGAAAACAGCACTATATTGTCAAAAAGTATGTACTAGATCAGAAAAAATAAATGTGATAGATACATGAAGTAGAAGTTTGTTAAATGCTATTTGTTTGCATTTAGGGTCCTCAAATTTGTAATTTGTGTTTGGAGGAGAAATTAAACATTACTGCATTTCCTTAGTCAAGCAGTTTATTTATTTAATGCAGGCATGAAAATGAGTATCTTTTATCCTATTTACCTCTTGATTAGAGAAGCATATTACCTGTGTGTTCATGTGTGCATGTGGTTGTAGGTACATAACTAATAAGGCTATCCTCATTCATCTTTTATTATTATTGATGATTGCTGTTCTGGTGTGAAATGGAGAGTAGCAATTTAAAATCATTTGTGTGTTTTTAATGGTTTTCGAGCTGTTGCTCTATCTTGTGAAGGCTGTGTGTCAGCAATAGTTTTTTTTTTTTTTTTTTTTTTTCAAAAAAAAAGTTTTTGTGTATCAAAAAACAAAAAAGCTGATGCCTGTTACAGCAGGACATCACTGAAAAGACTTCTTGCATTTGAATTTATTCAATCTAAAATAACACTTAAAAATGTACTGCTTAAAACAATTTAGATTTTCTTCAGCTTACTTTACTAGTACATATTCCTGATGATGACTCATGCAAGTCAAAATGTTGGACATGGCCATTATTTTCAATGTTTTTTGCATCTCCAGCAGGAAGACTTGCAGATGATTGTTCACAATTTAGAAAAAAAGAGATGGTTAAATTTAATAGACATAGTATTGTTGCATTGCAGCTCAAACCTGACACCAGGTTCATTGACAGTGTCAATAAAATATTTGTGTCTCTGTGTGTGTGTATATATTTGTATATGTGCAGGTGATATATATATGAAGTGCATTCCTAATGTCGTGTGTGCAAAATCCTTTGATTGGGGAAGTGATACTACCCTTCCTGCACATGCATGAAAATTTCTGCACAGGTAGGCCACATCAGACCTAGAATAAAGACGTGTAGTGAGTGTTCATCAGATTTTCATTTTTGCAAAAGATGACTGAACACATCAAGCAGAGACATTGCATCAAGTTTTGGTGATAATACCATGGGTAAAACTCAGATCAAGGAACGGGACAACCACTTCAAATATTGCTGCACCTCGGTTGAGAACGAAGCACACTCAGCCAGGCCATCCACAAGCCAAAGTGGGAATAAGTACAGGATCAATCCATTCCATTTTAACAGAAGATTTGTGCATGTAGAGAGTATTAGTGAAATTTGTCCCCAAGCGGCTGGTGGAACAGTAGAAGCAACTCTGCAAGGAAATTGCATGTTTTCAGACTGAGGAAGAGCCAGAAGTCACACAGTGCCAAGTTTGGAGAGTATGAAGCCTGTCAAACAAGTGGTGTATTGTTCTTGGCCAGGAAAGCTTGATGTAATATCTCTGCTTGATGTGTTCGGACATCCTGTATGAAAACCAGAATTCAATAAATGCACACTACATGTCTACTCTAGGAGTAACAGCTGGGAACTGATTCAGCCGGTTGGCACAAAAATTTTCATCTCCCACCCAAAGGATTTTGTCCACACAGCATTAGTTTTTGTGGTAAAAAATAGTTGGATACTTTTTCAACACACCTCATGTATACAGTCCATCTGAAATTATTATGCAAATCACATCAACCTCAAATTTTCTTTGAAAACTTTTGTCACATTTAAGCAATTCAGATGCCAAAACAAAACTTGAGTTAAATTTTTAGGTAGTTTCAATAAGTTTTATTAAAGTTATTGAATTTATCATAAAGCCTGCAGTATGAAGTTATTATGCAGATCAATGAGTTTAAGTCCACTGATAAAAACTTTTTTTTTTTTTCCATAATATATGTTGAAATAGGAGTAATGGAAAGGATCTAACAAATGATGAAAAACATGAAATAACAGTTGTTGTGAGGGAATATCCACATTGGAAATATCAAAGGAGCTTTGTAGAAATTGTCAAATGATAAGTAGGGGTGTTGAAAATATAAGCTGGAAGTTAGAAGTAAATGAAAAGGCTTTAAGAACATTTCAACTTGAGAGGAATGTAAACTAAAGCAGGTTATAGTGAAACAACTACTTTTGACCAGTCCTGAGATCTTTGAACATGCAGGAATTAAGGAAATCAAGAAGGACAAAAAGGATAGAATACTTCACAAATTGAGATTTAACTAACTAATCAACTCTCTCTCTCTCTCTCTCTCTCTCTATATATATATATATATATATATATATATATATATATATATATATATATATAGTCAGCCACCTTTCTTTTAAACATGTTTCGCTAAATATGATTGAGAAGGAAAATTTTATTTTTTATTTAGTTTTTCCAACAATTTTTATTTGGTGGAATAGTAAAGGAGTGTAATAACTGGCCATATTGTTCATTGCCCCAAGCACATTTAGTCACTTTTTTTTAGCCATTTTCAAGGGGGTTTGTTTTAGGTATTAATTTCTCTTCATGTTTTGACTTTTTAAGATGTATTTTTGTGTTGTTTTTGTATACTAGTAGTGTTTATTCTGAGCTTATTCTGGAATACAAGTGAATGTCTTTCTATTTTTTAAAAAGTTTCAACACACCATCCCCACTAATTAAATAAAGTGAGGTTGATAGTGGGAGCGAGATGTTTAATATTCACTGCCTCTCTCACAGTGGAATGTTTCCAGCAATGTGATTTATATAGAATTTTAGTGTTTTCAACCAGAGATAGATATTCAAATATGTAAGATATGCATGTTATAAAATCACTACAAAAGTTGCAATTATATATATATATATATATATATATATATATATATATATATGTGTGTGTGTGAAAATATATAGAAAATAGGAAGGAACTGGTTAGGTAAATAATCCAAAGTCCCTTAGTAATTATTTTTAAAAAATAGTGCTCGATACAAAAGTAGAGCATAAATATAATTATTTATTTAAAAATGATTCCAAATCGCAACATAAGAAGTCTCATGTTTCAAAACAAGAAAAAAAAATTTCGCTTGAAGATGGAACAGAGATTACTTTAACTCAATTTAATTCAAATAATTATATTGAAGTTTTCGGCTCTTGTTTTGAAACATGAGACTTCTTATGTCGCGATTTGGAATCATATTTTTAAATAAATAATTATATAATGTGTGTGTGATTAATACAAATATAAAACTTGTCACTTAGCTGATTGATGTTACCTTCAGCATTCTGATTCTAGAGTTTCATAAACGGACACTCTAGCAATCACTCTGTCCACTCGTTGGGAGGTATCAGCAATTGATTATATATATAAAATCTATCTTTTGCAGGACCAGAGCTGCTGGCATTGTACAGTTGACAGTTTTCTTAATGATTTTTGGAGCATTTGTTGCTGCCAGGTAAGTGTAGTCACCATAAATGGTATTCATAAAGAGAAATCTTAATATATTGTTAATATCTTAAAACTATAAAATGGTCTCTGAATGTTTGAGAAGTTTTTAAGAAATTGAAGAGTCTCTTCCCCTGTCTTGCCAGACATTTTACACTTTCTCTAAATTGCTCCACCAGTAAAATAAAGGATTTCATCAACTATCAATTTTACATATTATTATTTTTTTTTTTTAAGGTCATTTTGCACCTTAATTTATCTTTAGGTAGTAACTTGTTCAGTACCTGTCACTTTACTGATGGCAGAATTATGAAATTTCTAACTTAAATTTTTTGTTCATTTAAAATTCTATATTTATTAGATATTTATTTATATTTATTATATATTATATTTATTATTAGAGCAATAAAAACAGACATATAAAAGAACATTCATAACGAAAAGAAAGGGTACCATAAATTGGTAATACTGAAATATAACCGTTAAAAACAGCTAAACTGGTTTATCGGTACTCTATCATCAGAACAAAAAGTGAGGATAAGAAAAAAACAAAAAAACTACTACACCATGACTAAAAAAGGTTAAAGATAATTAGCTTTTAATGTTATTTTTGCATATAATATTAGTCTGAGGTTTTATATTTTTTAGTTGCTATGCACATTTTTTTTTTGTCCTCAAATTTTTGAAAGAGGCCCAATTTAGCTATAATTGTTGTCAATTCTCAAAAATAAAGAAAATGTATAAATCCA
>CAHIKZ030004896.1:440000-575000 GCA_903632075.3 Acanthosepion pharaonis | reverse complement strand
CAAAAGTACCCTATTTTAATTTAATTTACTTTAACACAGAGATCTCAATATCCTGATACATAACCAGAATCAAAATGTCACTCCAGGTTGGCTCCTTTTACTTAACACTTAAAACTCACTTACTTTTTGCCAAATTCTGATGGAGTTGTCATATTTCTGTCCTAATCTTGATTTTAAGCTGATGCTTCAAGTACAAGATCAGTTGGGAAGAGGTAAACTTTTTGTCCCCATAGAATTCCTTCTAATGTGTTGTCCATAACATCTAGCAAGCAAAAGAACACATAGTGTCCAGGCATTGTCAACAATGATATCACATTGCTACAGACAGAACTGGCCTCAAGGATGAAAAACTTTCCATGCAAAATACAAACCGTGATATCTTCAATAAATCTGCACAATGAAAGAAGGCATGATCCAGAGTCTTCACCACAGCAAATGCAGTTTGGAGATTTTTCCAAGTCTGCTAGTCTTTTGCCAACCCAGAGGGCACTTTGAATCACTGGCCAGGTAGATCATGCCTCCTCATTAGTGAGGCATTTCAAACCAGGTACCCAAAGCCCTATGGAGCAAGCCTCCTGATTCGTAAGACCAAGTTTGTCAATCAAATCATCTTGAATGAATCCCCCTCACTAACATGTGATATGATGCCTTACAGGACAACACCTGGGCATCACAGAGGACATCTGTAACCTGTAAGAGGTGCTTGAGAGCAATCCAACATTCATGGTAGCAGCACTCACCTTGAGGTAAACAGGGGACTTCTTTTTTTCACATGTACACACTTCTCAGGGATGAGAAGTTCTTACAGGAATTTTCCTTCCAGAATTCACTCACCATCCAATTGCTGACACATTCAGTCAAGGAATGCAATACAAAGTGTATGTTGATGAATTTCAATGTTAGGCATACCCAGACCACCTTAAAAAAAGAGGAGGTAACAGATCTCCCAAACTACCTTGGGGGCTTTGCCTCTCCACAAAAAGAACAAGACCCTTATTAATGTCATTAGTATGGCATACAGAAGTGGAAGTATGGAGAGTCACTAAAGGAAAATCTGGTAGATGTGCAAGGAACATACCTGTCCTTTAAGGAAAGATTCCTCCAGGACAACAGATAAGCTGCAACCTCAGCCTTCTCCCACACTTCCGAACAATTAAAGGAGTAAAAGGAGATCGACACTGAACCAGACACCAAATATCTTCACCAGTCCGTCCATCCAGAGGAAAGGCCCGGAAAGATAAACTCACTTCCAACCACAAGCCAACAGACTTATCATGGTTGATCTTGGTCCCTGTCACTATCTCATACCCTCTGATCTCTTTGCCGACTTTGTCTATCTCAGTTCTGCTCAACACAAGAATCAAAATGTTGTCAGAATAAGTGGAGTACCTGACCGAGGTGGTAGCATCAAGTAGGGACATTCCCCATAGGGCCAGATTTGCCTGTAACTTGTGAAGGAAAGTCTCCAATGCAAGAACATACAGCAAAGGCAAAAGTGGACAACCTTGATGAATGGTGCGAGACAATACAAAAGCCTCTGATTGAACATCGTTCACTTCCACCAGTGTACTGGAAGACACATACACTGATTTGGGTGGAGGTGGATGAGCAGATGTTTTCCTAGATGTTGGGGAAGATGGGGCAGAGGATAAGGGACCTTTTACCCCCAACAACAAGTATTCATTTTCACACTTAGCTGAGAATTTTTGTTTCAATGTAATTAACTACTCCTTTATTTTGAAAGAATGTGCATATCTTTTTTGAAGTTACTTCTTTGGGATTGCAACCAGGGCATTGCCCTTAAAACAAGTAGAGGGAGAGGGGCTGTGCATGAATTTCCCTTTGGGGCCTTCCATAGACCATGGCCCCACTCTCTGGCACTTCCCTCTGGCCCTGCTGACGACCAGCCACTTCCTTTTCCACAAGCAACAGCAAAGGTTTTTTGGAAAATGGAGGTCTCAACTGGGGGTGTAACTGCACCGGTTCCAGTTGCTGGCATGCCCATTACAGGTGAGGTGGATTTAACAGACTCAGCCAGGGAAGTATTTTGGTCAATCAGGACCAGAACTCCAGGGGCCTTCTTTGGGCAGGAAGAAGAAAAGTGACCAGTCTCTTCACACTTCCAACATGTTGGTTTTTGGACAGTCACAGTGACCAGCATTTTCTGGCCCTCTAAATCCAGACAGTTGCAGATGGAGATTAAGGCTTTGCAATCCATCATGATTTCAAAACTCCATCACCTGTTCAGATTGTCGGAAGAAGCACTCAATATCTGACCGTACTGGGCTAGGTAGACAGCCTAAGACCTGAGGAGCTTTGCCTGGCTTCATATTCTGTTCTTAGGATGAGATCTTTAGTTATAAGGTCATGACTGGCTACCCGTACACAGTCTTCAGGTGTGCGTAGCAGTATGTTCCATGTGAAATAACCTGTGCCCTTGATTATTCTTTGGGGCTTAACTACAAGGGACGTCAAAGACTTGATGATGTTGTCTTTCATTGAGTGACATATTTTGTATGAACACTTGTCAACCACAAAGACAGACACAATTCATTTCTCAACCTTCTTCAATTCTCAGAGATCCACCAAAAACCCATCTTCTTTGCTAAGATGTGTGTAACCTTTGGCTCTCTGAAAAAATTCTGCGGTGTTGATTATACATTTCAATGGGGACTTCCGTCAGGAGAGTAATTCCTCAGCCACAACACTGTCCACATTCATTATTCTGATTGGCTTCTTCTTTTCTTGGCCAGTTTCAGCCACCATTGGTTCGTTGCCTTTATTAGCTTCATTATTCTTATTTTGGGCTGCCATACTTTCATCTTATGAATTCTTCTTTTGGCCACAATACTTTTGCTAGCACTTGATGGCTTGTGCCATTTTGTTGGATGGGTCAGATTCGAGGCATCCCTAAATAGGTTTTTCTTTACAGAGCAAACTTTGTCAGCCATGATGGATGGCAGGTGTTTTTTTTTTTTTTTTTTTAATCCAGCCATGCACAATTTTTTCTCTATACTAAGGACAAAAATGGAAAACTAACTTCAACCAAAACTATAATACAGAAACCTATTAAAGTTTCCTTGAAAATTAATTAAAAAAAATTAACAATAACCAAATACTAAATAAAAATTAACTCAAATAAACAACAAAAACAAAACAAAATAGAATGCTGATTATACTATTAAATGAAATAAGTTTGGCCTTAGTCAAACAAGAATATGTAAAAATAACAAAAGAAATAACAAAAAAAGTAAGATTGATGTGAAAAATAAAAACCAAGTGTAGCTGAAGTGTTACAACAAATAAATAAAAAAAACCTGACTTAAAAAAAAGTCTCAAATTAAAACAAATACAAAGTTCCAAATAATTCAAAAATAAAAATTATAAATGCTGATAGGAAAAATTAAAAGAAAAATAAACAGTGCAAAGGAAGTTCATGAAAAAAGTTCATCCTAAAGCAAAAAACATAACAGAAAGAAAGAAAAACACTAAAAAAAAATAAAACAAGAGATTTAAACAAAAAACAATATTCTGGAGTAACTAAATATTATACTAAAAGAAAAAGAAAAATTCAGCTGAAAAGCTGAGAGGCAGAAAAAAAAATAAAAACTGAAAAAAATTCACAAAATCAGAACAGTGTAATAAAATTCAAAACAGACAATAATAATATCAATAAAAAAAATTTCTTCAAGTCTTTTGAGTAATCTAAATAAAGAGTAGCAAATGAAAAACAGTCTGTTACTAGTCAAAGCAAAAAGTGAACTGACCTCGTACTAAGGTACCAAAGTAGGTAACTCATCAGAACAATTAACATAAAAATCTTTATAGAAAAGGCACAGGGAAACTACATTATCACCTTCTTGCTTTCCAGTCAACTTTGATCTTCAAAAATTTAAATGCAATGTCAGTTGTCATCTTGTCTCCTTTTATGTTCTTTCATTATCCCCTCTTCTAAAAAATGTTCTTTTGTTCTCGGGTTTTTTTTTCTTTAATAAAATTTCAATATTTTTCTGTTTCCTAGGACCTTGGTAAAAATGGTTTATTATTCTACAATGGGCTATTCATGTTGGTTCCAGCTACGATAGTTGCCAAAATGACTGGAGGTCTGGTTGGTGTAAGTAAAAATTTTATTGTGTTGTGGGGGGAGGGGGCTCAGTCGCTGCTAATATGGCAAATATGGTCGTTTCATTATTGTTTTTCATACTGCATATTGGTATAACACAAAAAATACACAATAGATTTTGTATCTTCTTTGTCAAGTGCTTATAAAATTTGGCATTTAGTCATGGTATGGATGGATAGATAACGAGATGCAAACTTTATCAGTTGCATTGCAACTGCTTTACAGTGCATATACATTGTAAAGATTAATGATATCTAAAATTTTATGTTAAATGAACAGTAATGCTAGCACTTGAGATATTTGTGTCCCTTTACAAAATGAGTGAAGTAAATTATTGGAAGTCCTGTTTCTTCCTGAGAGTCAGAGTTTAAACAAAGATGATGGTTTTGTCATCTCTAGTGTCCATTTTCTGGCAACACCTATTTCCTGTCCAAATAACATGAGACCGGTAGTATTGGGTTACATGGTACCAGTAACAGGAAAGAATCTCTGACCTGACTGCTTTCTTATATTTATATATACATATTGTTATATTGATAATAAGCTGAATAAATTAGACTAAGTTAAGCATCTAGATACACAAAATACACACCTGTTGCTACTTCCATGGAAAGTGCTTGGATGAACTACATTCCTTGGTTCTGCCAGGTCTAACCTTCATGGCTAGGACCTGCCATACCACTTTCATTGTAGTCAACCACCCACATTCCCTCTGTATTCTATCAGTGAGAAGTTTCACTAAAACAGCTTCTTCCCGTAAACTACTGCTCTGTAGAACAGATTCCCAAGAAGATGTTTCCCCAATCACTACAGTAAACTGCTCAAGCCTAGAGTTAACCATTATCTTCCCCTCCTGTCTATATAAACTAAACCTTTACATAACCCTCTACCTCAAGTGGTCCTCAGGCCTTGTACAGGGTGATCCTTATTGTAAATTAAAAAAAAAAATACCACCACTGCTGATATCTTACTCCAACCACCTCCTTACTCAACGCACAACCCAAAATGTATAAAATAGTAAAAGTATTGAAAGTAGTGAAAATGTGAGATTTGTATGAGGCTACTCCTTGTTATGGCCAATTAGAAGTGAAGCACAAATCAAATTCAGCTAATGTCAGTCATTTACAGCATCCTCATTAAATCAATATCCATTGACAAAGCCAATATTGACTCACAGAAGACAGGCTTCTTTTTTTTAATTTCCCTCATCTTTTATTTTATATGAAGTCTGTGTGTGTAAATCTACACATTACTCCTCTTAACCCTTTAAGGCTGGAAGCCCCCAGATGTACCTGCAAGTTTCAAACACTTACTGTCTGCAACTGTAGGATGGAATGTGCTGTATTTCAGTACACAGTGTTACACATGATCAACTAGAGGTGCCAGAAATCTGCAACATTTTGGCAATCTACAAGAAGGCTGGAGCATACAACAGCCCAAATGTCATAAATGTGGCAATAAAGATGAGGACAACAGTCTGAACAGTGTAAATTGTTAAAATTAAAAGTTTAAATATCAGTGCCTCCTCTCTTTCATGTGTAGTTCTATCAATGTAAACATCACTTTAGCCTGAAGGACATAACACACAAATCTTTCCACTTTGTCATTAATTATTCTAATAATATTCATAGTAATTATGTCAGATTAAAAAGTCCATTAGAAATTATTTTCTTTAGGTTTTTGATATGAAAATAAAGCCAGCAGTTATAGATCATATGCAGAAAACGGTTTTAGATATAGATGATATACAGATTTATTCCAACAAAAGATATGCCTTTCCTAAATAAGTAATTGAATTTTGCTTTATGATGACATTTTCATGGGACCTAATTCGTAGGTTATACTTTGGCTTAAAACATGGTTTCCCTGATGGAAAAAGGGAACACTGGTTTGATTTTTCTCAGGAAGCAAATTTTCCTTAGTAGAATTTCTCAAGGTCAGTTGACATTGTACTGAAGAGTTTTAATTAGTAGAGAGAGAGAGAGAAAAAAAAAAAACCTAGCCCACCCCAAGTTGTGATACTAATGCCTTATAGGAATTCTCAGGCACACAGATGACCTCCTAGGGGCTGTGAAAAGCAGATAACTGTGTGCCTGTAGCTACAATCTACAAGCTGAATTTTTTTTTTTTTTTAAATCTATCGGAACTTTGGGTGTTAAAGATAACCATACTTGATAATGTTTTAGAAATTTTCAAAAACAATATTTTTTTTTTTACTATTCTTTCAACTTTTTATTATTATTATTATTATTGATACAAACATTATTCACATGTTTTTTTTTTCTCCCAGACAGCTCTTTGTAGCAATGTTGAGAGTAGGAAATTTAAGTGGACTTAGTATAATAACAAAAAAGAACTTTAGAAATATCTTGCTGAAATGTTGTTTATACAAAAGTTTTAGAAAAGTAAAAGAATTTCTATTACAGATTTCTTTGTCTGTAGGATGGGTATTCGTCTAGTTAATAGATAATGTTGTTAATCTCATATTGTGCCCAAGTTATAAATTGGTATAATATATATAAGGTTTCAGTACTATCCACACTTCCAGGAATCAACTAGGGGTCAAGGAATATATCACCCACAGATCATAGGAATTGTGGAGGAGGATACTTTAATATAAAAAAAAAAAACATATTTAATTTAAGAAATGTTTGTTGATATTTTTTTTTACCGTATATACTCACAGATAGGTCGCATTTTTTTTAACAAAAATTTCACAAAATATTAGGCATGTGACCTATCCACTTGACATAAATATAAAACAATGCTATCTTGTCATCATGATTTCTGACAAATTGGAAATGATACACACAAAACACTAAAGCTGTAGTTTTCTCTACATAGAAACAATTTATCTATCATATATATTGACCCATTGCTTTAAACTTATCTCATGTTGCTAGGTTCACATATCCATCACAATAAATAAATAAAATTATAAAATATTCATTGATCCATCAGTCACCATTGATTTAATATGGTTTTATGTGGTTGCTAAAATATTAAATATTTAATATGGTTTTATGTGGTTGCTAAAATATTAAATATTTAATATGGTTTTATGTGGTTGCTAAAATATTAAATATTTAATATGGTTTTATGTGGTTGCTAAAATATTAAAAGAAATAATATTCATGAATAACACTGATGCAGACTCAAATAAACTGACAAAAAAAATAATGAAACACACTATTTTGTCACCACTTTTTTATTCTATCTGCTTTGGTTTCATACAGAATTGTCACGTTTTACTTATCTTATCCTGCTAATACTCATCAAATTTGAAAGTATATGCTATACTTAAGAGATTAATTACAATAAAGCTTTTTTTTTATTCTTGATGCAATAAACTTTTTTCTTTTTCTTTTTTCAATTTTAATCAGCACACATTTACATATTGATTTAATATGGTTTTATAAGAGCACTGAAATATGCTGCAGTTAATTGCTTATATAGGATCTTTTATTTTTTTCTCTCTTGTTGGTGTCATATAGCAGAGTTGTAATTCTAGCTTTAATCATCTTTTGAAAACTATGAAAGATGTGTTTTGGTTTACAAAGAAATAAAAATAATATTTAAATTATACACATTAAAATATTATCATCATTTATTTTGATAATGGTCTTTTGCTTTTTCTGTTCTCTTTGGCAGGTTCTAGATTTCCCTGAATGGAAAAACCCAGTGTTTGTTTTTATGTTTTTATTATCATGTGTTATGGGATTTATTTTGAATTACACAATTGTCCTGTGTACATCATATAACTCAGCTCTTACCACAACCATTGTAGGTGTTATTAAGGTAAGTTTCTTTCTTTTTTTCTTTTCTTTTTTCTTTTCTTTTCTTCTTCTTCTTTTTTTTCTTCTTCTTCTTTTTTTCTTCTTCTTCTTTTTTTCTTCTTCTTCTTTTTTTCTTCTTTTTTTCTTCTTCTTCTTTTTTCTTCTTCTTTTTTCTTCTTCTTCTTTTTTCTTTTTCTTCTTTTTTTTTTTTTTTTCTTCTTTTTTTCTTTTTTTCTTCTTTTTTTCTTTTTTCTTCTTTTTTTCTTCTTCTTTTTTTCTTCTTTTTTCTTCTTCTTTTTTTCTTCTTTTCTTCCTTTTTTTCTTTTCTTTTCTTCTTCTTTTTTCTTTTTTTCTTCTTTTTTCTTTTCTTTTTTTCTTTTCTTCTTTTTTCTTTTTTACTTCTTTTTTACTTTTTTTCTTTTTTCTTTTTTTTTTCTTTTTCTTTTCTTTTTTCTTTTTTCTTCTTTTTTCTTTTTTCTTTTCTTTTTTTCTTTTTTCTTCTTTTTTCTTTTCTTTTTTCTTTTTTTTCTTTTCTTCTTCTTCTTTTTTTTCTTTTTTTTTCTTTTTGAGAATGATACAGAGTTCAGAAAAGTATTTGATATCATTTTTTATTTGTAAAAATCTGTTTTTATTATAAAGATACAATATTATAATAAACTATTACATAAGGGCAGATTAGCTTATTTACTAATAGTTACCAGTGTGTATTAGTATCAGTTAATGTTTTTCATTGAGTGATTTATTTCTGCATACTGTCCTCATCTTGGTTGTTATAGTCACAACATTTTGGTCATTGTAAACTGTCATTTTTGGGAATTTCAAAATCAATCCCTCTATTCTGTCCACTCCAGAAGGTATTTCTGTATTTGTTAATTCCTATTAATCACCCTGTCAGTTGAGGACAAGAATATGCCAATTGTATTCCTGTGCAGAGGGGCATCCCCAACTAAAAAAGAGCCACCTGGTTGCTGTACCCATGTCTCACCTATTTTTGACTCATACAAACCAGACCAATGTCCTACCTGTTTTAAATCTCATGCAAATTTGACCCATGTCCTACCTATTTTTGATTTGTGTTAACTGGACCCATGTCTTACCTATTTTTGATTCTCATGCAAACCGGACCCATGTCCTAACTATTTTTGACTCTTGTTAACCAGATCCATGTCCTACCTATTTTGACTCTCATCTACCTTTCTGTTTATCAAAATTACAAAATTCAGTATTAATTAACCTGGAAAAGATTGATATGCTACAAACCAAATTTTTATTAAGACAGTATAGAAATTTCACAACCACCAAATAATTAACTAATAATTTTATCCACTAGGCTAGTCTCCAAGAATAACCGGGCAGTAGTACTTTGGAGTTCTTAAACCCAGTATCTGTTCTCTCCTCATCAAAAAGCTTTTCAGAGATTGTTTAATTCTATGCTTGGTTTACCTGAGGAGTTATCAGACAAACCACATTTGCATTCAAACTTATATATATATATATATATATATATATATATATATATATATATATATATATGAACAAAGATATTTGTTTTTTTGCCTGTATATTTTAATTACTTAGAAGTAAATGGCTGTTCTTCATTGGTAAAACATGTCAAAGTAAAAGAATTTTATTCACAAGATATCACCAGTTCTTCTGTGAAACATTTAAAAGTAAAAACTTTCCAAATTGTCTTGTATATTTACCATTCCGTCAGATTCTCATTCAACTTTAATTACATGCACACATTTTGTTTGTGCAGATACACAAATATACAGATGCATTTGAAGAAACACTTACTATTGCTTATATATATATATATATATATATATATATATATATATATATATATGTGTGTGTGTGTGTGTGTGGTCTTTCTGAAGAGTAATGGAACTAGTGTTACAAACAATTTATTTCAATTTCAAACAACAAACTACATGGTTTCCCCATTAAAGTAATCCCTCCTTGAGTCTAATGCACTTTCAAATCCTTCTATGCCACGCTTCTATACACTGCTGGAAAGATTCTTCTTGGATGTCCCTGAACTCCATTATTACAACCCTCTTGATGGCCTCCACACCTTCAAAATGAGTTTCCTTGATACCCCCAAAAAAAGGGGAGCTTTGGGAAAAGAAAGTCACACAGAGCAAGAGCAGGTAAATGGAAAGGTTGTTCCAGTATGGTAAGGTTTTTCTCAACCAGGAATTGTCAGGTGCTCAGAGCATTATGAGCAAGTTCATTGTTGTAGTGAAGAAGCCATGATTTGTCCTGCCACAAAAGCATTTGAAAAAAAAAAATGCAATGGTTGCAGAAAGTTAAGATTACAGTTATATACTCACAAGATATCATGTTAGATGTTAACACAATCCGCCTATTCTTTCACACAGCACACATAGTCCCATTAATTTTCATTTGTATATATAATCTTCAAACATTTTTAGTAGATACCTGTGTTTGAATTGATGCCCTGTTTTTTAAACAGTGTTTATTACATTTACTCAAGAAAACTTTAAAAAAAATTTTTTCAAGAACACAGGTCACTAGACATAATACACACTGGTTAAAAAAAAAAAAAATGATCATCTGTCCAAACACAGGTATAGACTAAAAATAATGTTTGAAGTAATAAAAATTTCACATTAATAATAAATCAGTTAATTCTTTAGAAATAAATAAATATGCATGTGTGTGTGCTTATACTGCATTTCCTGTATGCTACAATGTAGTTGTTTTTTTTTTCTTCCCCTGAAAAATGCCCTCAAAAATCAGCTTGTATCTTAGCACTGAAAGATCAAGTTGTGGAGAGGAGTTGACAACCCTCATGAATCCCAGTCATCATGTGTTGAGATGCCTTGTGGTGGCAAGTACGAGTTGTTTTTGATGTGAATAGGCATAGCATTGTGTTAAACTATTGAAAATCTAATTCATAATAACCACAAATATTTAATAATAGATCCAAACTAATGATTTGTTGTGACAAAAAGAAAAATGACACTGTAGAGTCGGCAACTTGGATTTGTTAGTATGGTAAACTATTAAATCCTCAGATATTTTTTGTTCCAAAAAATACCTACCTAATTATAGGGTGTGTCTTACCACATGAAAAATATGGTATTTCTATGAAGGATGCTGAAAAGTTCTTATTGGCTCAGCTTCACTTCCCAAGATCTGATCAAATTTTTTTTTTTTTTTTTTTTTATATCTTCTTGGTCAGGCCTTTAACATTTTTTTTCAGCATCCCCACCCCTTATTTAGAAGATGTCACTTTGAATAGTTTTTCATGTACAATTCTGAATAATTTGTTAATTACACTGAAAAATGTAGAGATGGATTTCATTGTTTCTAAAATGTTTTGAATTTTTATTTTTAGAATCTTCTAATTACATATATTGGAATGTTTCTGGGTGGAGACTATATTTTCAGTTATACAAATTTCATTGGATTAAATATCAGGTATGTATTTTTTTCCCCCCCAGCACAAGTGAACCTTCATACCTGCAAAAAATGAAGTATCAAAAAGATATTTTGGGGGGGTTTCTTTTCCCATGACAGCACTTTTTAACTACTACTTAGCAATATTTGTTTTAAAAAGCGATGATTAGAATTGTATTAAAATCCAAACATCTTATGAAAGTGAATTTTATACATTTTTTCTTGAGAATTTACAACAAAAATATTAAACACTGTTTATTTATTAGATTGCTTATTTATGAGAATAATTTTATATTTGTAACTTTTTAAAAACTAATACAATTGTATTAAGATGAATGTAATATTTATCATTTACCAATTTATAAAATAAAAAATTTTATTCAAAAATTTATAAACATTTACTAAATTATTAAAATATGCAAACCAGCAATAAGTAAATCCTTTTTATTTACCATTTCATAAAGTTTGAATCGATTGGCAATTAGCCACTGTTTTGCCAACCATTCCAATAAACAACATAATAGTGTAAATAAACAATATAATAAATAGTGTTTATTATTTTTGTTGTAAATTCTTAAGAACAAAGAAAATATATAAATTCACTTTCAAATGTTTAGGTTTTATTCCAATTTTAATCATTACTTTTTAAAACAATAAACATTGGTGAAGTGTGAAAGTAGTTAAAATAAAAGAAGTGCCATGGGAAAAACTGTCCTTTGACATTCCATTTTTTTTATTTTTTTTTTTGTGGGCATGAAGGTCTATGTTTTCCCCTTTTTCTTTTACTCTCCATCCTCTGGTTTGTATTACTACATGTCAGAAAATAGAGATTTATTATATAATAATAATTGTGTTTGTATCATTGATTCTTTAGAATATTTACAGTGATTCAAATTAAATTAAAATTTTTATTTAGTTTCTTGAATTAAGAATTTTGAAAATGTTTCTTAAGGAAAACATTCTAAGATTTTAACTCTATATCCATAAAAAACAAAATTTTATACAAATTACTATTATTTTATCAAAAAAAAATTGCACCTGTCATTTTAAAACTATAAATTCATAAAAGTTAAAAAATCAAATAAAACTGAATTGTATGCACACACTAGGAATCAACATTGCATGGAAACTGTCAGTTTCACTCCACAATGCTTCAGAACATATGTCACTACTCCTTTGGAACTGGTTTCTTCCTCCTGTTTCCCTTGATCTCATTGACATACACACACACACACACACATATTTTATGAATTCACAATGTATAAAGGTCCAAAAGAGAAAGGTAGGTACGCTCAGATAGGAACACGCGAACAGGTACTGACTAACAACAAACATAAGATTAACATTTGCAAATAAATATATAACAAAATACAAAATATGAAAAAAGCATGGAGTAACAGATGTACAATTACTAAAAGAACACTTAATTGATATTGGATGTCAGCTCAAATGTTTGTGTTTCAGGAATTTGGAGTTTGAATGTTTGTAATGAGAGACAAAGTTGCTGTAGAATGTTCACAGAAGTTGGTTGTTCTTTTTTTCGCAATGTGAAATATAAAATTCAGGAATAATGTTTGTGTTTTGTTTCCCGTTGGTTAATTGGATTGCATCCAAGATGAAATTATGATGATTTCCTATTGTTTCTTTGAGTATGTTCTTCCTTATCCTTTACCCATTAAATAGTCAAATAGACCAAAGATCTCCAGGACAAAATTTTCTTATTCCTGACACACACACACACACACACACACACACACACACACACACACATATATAGTACACAATAAAATCCAAAATTACTTCATATGGGGAATAGGCTTATGTTTAGAAGAAAAAATTAAAATAATAAAATACAATAATCAAAGCCAACTATTGAATCAAAGGAATAAATTAGTGTTAAAACATCAACATAAAAACAAATTCAAATTTCCATAATATAGATTTTACTTTATTAACTACTATATTTCTCTAACTTTTCAAATGTCAAATGCATAACTAATTCTAATTTCTATATTTCCATCTTTACGCCATATTAATTATAGTTAAATTCCCAGATGAATTCTGTGGACAAGACAGATTGGTATCAAATGACAATTGGAAAAAAAATGTTGGCAAACTGTTTGATTTTTTTCCAATTGTCATTTGATACCATATTAATTATCTTATAATTGTCCTCTGTTCTAAGAATTCTCTTTCCTTTTAATACTTACACCTTTTTATCTATATGTTTTAGGGTTGTTTTTAAATATAACTTTGTATTTTTAAGTATAATTTTATATTTTTAAATATAACTCGCTTTTGATTTAACTTATCTTTAAAGTTAAAATTTTTATTTATTTCATTTTTATTTCTAAATGTATAATTTATTTTATCCTATTATATTTTTTATTTTTTAAATATTTTTTATCCTTTAATATAACCTATTGATTTTATATTAAATATAAACTTTTTTTAAATATAATTTTACTTAATTTTAATATAAATTATTTAAATATGACTTATTTTTAATTTATTTAAGTATATCTTATTTTTAAATATAACTTGTCTTTGGAAGAGTACTTTTAAGTATGATTTTGTATTTTTAAACATAACTTTATATAATTTAGATTTTTTTTTTAACCCACTTTTTATTCCTCTCTTAGTTTCAAATTAACATTTCATTCTTCATATAACCCCAATTTAATGTCATAAGGTTAATATCTGGGTTTAATTTTATAAAACCTCTTCCCTTTAAGACTTCCATCCTCCTCTGATCATTGTCTTGTGCCTTTCGTCTGACTGATACATTGAAATGGATAAATTCTGTATTAGTTTTTCGAAGGATTTTTTTTTGTAGCTGTCACAGTTAAATGACAAATCTATACCTGGGTTGAATAAGACTGTCAAATTTTGTCAGTTGATATAAGCCTATTCCTTAAATGCTATTCTCTCATGGGACAATTCTTTGGGAAGAACTTGGAGCTTTAAACTTAACCTGCCTGCTGCTGCTTGGCTGCACTCACTGAACGTTTTCTCTTTTGTTATAGCTGCTGCTACTGTTGAAGACCTATTGTCATTTTTCTTTCTTTCTTTTTAAGTGGCTCCCAAATCATATTTCTATGCTAGGCCTATTAATGAGGTTCTCATAGCCGAGCAGGATGAAGGCCAGAGGGTGCAACAATCAAAACATTGGGATAACTTCAAAGATGAAGAGATTAGTTTGCATGTAAATCATGTAAATAATGATAACTCCTCATCTCAAAAATTCGGAGACAAGGCGATCGGGTGATAACAACAAAGATGAAGACAATAGTCCAAAAATAAATAACAATAAATCCTCATCCCAGGAATTTTTTTTTTTTTTTTAAATATAAAATTTTTTCTTTTTCCATTTTTTTTTTTTACCCATAATTTTGGTTAAAGTGATAATGTCTGTCTTCTATCACCATTATGTTGATTATATGATAACAAGTTTAACTTGTAAATGCAAAATGATAAACTAGCCCATGTAGATGTAGGGTTTTAGATAGAACAGCTTGCCTTGCGAGCAGATAATAAAGGTGAGTTACCATCCTTGGCACAGTAGGGTCAACTGAGATGAATTAGGGCCTTTGCCATAGATTCAGTCTGGTCCTGAGAAGAGGTTGAAGCAAGATATACTGCAACCAATATCCAGACTCACACCAAGGAGAACAAAGATATTCCTAGATGATAGCTGATGACCTTACCTCATCTTAACATAAAGGTATTAATCTTTTTGAAAGTACAACCATCACCTATTGTAAGTACCATGTTTATGTTATGTTGTTGTTTTGCAGTACCAAAAAATATTTTTCTTCATTTCAAATATTGAAATTTTTTCTTTTCTTTTCCAGTGTCTTTGGTAGTTTGTTATATTCTTACATCACATTTAAAGGATCATCAAAGGAGACATTAAAACCTGCTCATCAACCTCAACGGGCTTAAGAGTGATTTCAGCTTGCTGCTCAAGGTACTGCTTTTTTTTCTTTACTAATTGATCATACACTACAAGGCCCAAGTGCCACTCAGAATAGAGGCTTAGTGAATGGGGTTATTGTACAACTGTGAGGTAGAGGTAAGAAGCTCAGATTATAAGGATATATATGAAAGATAAGTTGTTGCATTCACTTTCACATAATACCTCTGATAAAAGCATGAATCCATCTCTTCCTTCAACTACTGGTTAAACAGTGGGGTAGATTAAGCTCTCTAGCCTTGCATGGCAACTAATCTAGGAGAAGGACTATTATGAATTCAAAACTATGGAAAAGGCAACAGGAAATCACTCTCTTACCCCAAAAGTTATAGTAATTCATAGACAATAAAGAAAGTATTCTGGGATTTGCCAAGATTACCTACCTCCTGTAGGGACAGGCCATAAATAAAATTTGAAAAATTGTCAACTGTTAATTTTAAGTAGTATTTACTTCCATCTACATTTTTAGTTGCATTTAAAAAAAAAAAAAATATCAAACCAAAAGTAAATACCTTTCATGTAATTATTTATAGAATTCAGTTTTTACCTTAGTCCTGGGTATGATGATAAACTACATCCAGCAGCAAGACCTCTGATCAGGAGATTGTAGGTTTTGAGGAGCATGGAACCACCTCTTAATTGCTGTTGTTCCAAGATCCACCCTGACCTGGTGTGGTACCACCTGTTAGGGTCCCAGCTATGTGCAAATAGTGCCCCCCCCCCAACCAATAAAAACAAAGCACTATGAAAGTCAAAAAATAGATTTTTATAGTAAAAATACTAGCAATACATTTTTATATATAAAAAAAATTACCAACAATACATTTTATATGTAGTTAAAGGCATGCAGTTGTGTTCCAAATATTTAGATTTCAGCATTAAATAACCCATAGAAGATGATATGCCACTAAATAAAGTCAACCAAGATGAAAGAATTATTTCATGACATTAATCTATATAATATCCTACAATTTGTTAAAGAAATCAAATTATATTCCAAAATATAACTTCAACATAAAATACATATCATCACCTCTAGTAATAATGTCCACATAAACATGTACTATGTATTCAATTGTCAAAGCAGAATAACATATATCTTATTTCAAATCTCCCAAGAAAATGAAATTTTAGCATTAAATGATCCATAAGGAGTTGATATACCACTAAACAAACAAATCAATCAATCAGTTTCACCTGGTACAAAGACACAAGTATGGCAGCTTACGGCCACATCACATTGAAATACTGGCTCCCGTATAATCCCCAAAGTTAAACAACATTTGGTCAGTCAGTACCTAGATGGGTCACTGCTTAGGAATAACAGGTGCTTTAAGCTTGGATGTGCGGGTGGTGTAGTGGATAATGCCTTGGAATTGTTAATTGGAGAGCCAAGTTTCAATTCCAATTAGTATTGTTATATTCACATACACACAAATACTCTTGAGAAAGGCATGACTCCAGTTATTCCCCTCTTCCTCTGAGAGTTAATTAGTAAGACTTGTGTCACTAAATCATTATCATCTCAAAAAAAAAATTTTTACAATTTGAAAAATATTTTCTGGTTTTAAATTACCTGCAAAGGGTTGATAAACCACAAAAAATGAATCAATTGTCTTCACTTTACAATGTATCCCATTTATATAGGTACCTCCACTTTTTTTGCTAAAAAAAAAAACAGCATAGCATGATGAAAAAAGGCCCCAAACTTAATAAAAGCAAAGTTTTATTGTTAAAATGTTTGTTATTATTAAGAGGAAAGATCAGAGTATTTTTTAATTATTTTTAAATTTTTTTTACTCCTTTTTAACACGTTCAAAATTTTGGTTAAAATCTTTTTATGCATCGACTGTAAAAGAGCTATGGAAATTTTAGTGCCTTTTTTTCTTTACATTTGTTACCCCCCCCCAAAAAAAAACTTAATTTCATGAAATTTCTAAAAATTAAATTCCATCCACCAAATTTGTTTTATTAGTTAAACAAGGACTCCTTGGAGAATGTAAATCATCTATTTTTTTTTCTCCAAACAGTTACTGCTTTCCTGAAAATCTGCCTTTATGAATAGCATATTAAGGACATTATAGTCTAAAGAAAAAATTGTTTTTTGATGAATAATGAATTTTTACAAGAATTTTTATTTTTTTTATTTTTTAATTATAATAATTTATAAAGTTTCAAAAATCTTTTTAAAATTCTTCAAAACTGTGACCACATTAGGTTATTAAGTGAAGACTATATTTACTAAGCAAAAATTGAAAATTGATAATACAAATCATCACTCACTATTTTTGAAATAATTAAAAAAAAAAATGTTGTGTGTATAAACCTGCCCATTTTGAAAGTATGGGTGACGATACACAACATTATCAGAAAATAAGATCAATGACTATAGTAAATTTAAAATCAACATTACTTAAATTAGCTTACAGAGAATATTTCCAACATTTTTAAGATTACTGAGTACTTAAAAATTACATAAAAAAAATGCATTCACTCATCATTTTGTTAAATTATGTTTTCACAGATAGTCTCCATAGAACAAAAATAAACCTGTGAACACCTTATCAGTGCTTGTTAAGTGATTGATGAATGATGAAAAGCATGTAAAAGCTACTGCTTGTTTTAAAAATCCATTTCAACTTAAAGTAAATAATATTTTTTCAAATCAGATTAATTATACTTTAAATCCAGTTAATATTCCTCATCTAAAGTTTCAGAAAATTATTTTTTTTTTTTTTTTTTTTTTTTTTTTTTTTTTAAGATTTTTTTTAAGATTTTTTTTTTAATGCAGAGAATTATATTGTGATGAAAGACGACTAAAAAGGTGCTAGTCAGCTATTTTAGAAAAAAAAAAAAACAATTCCAATCAATATAATTCTTGTTTGAAATACACAAGAGTATTTTGCTTACTGGAAATAGTGAATTTAATCCTTTAGCTTTCAATTAAAACTAAAATGAAAGCTTCAAGAAAGCTTTTTCATTTATAAAAATTCATTTTAAATTTTAGGTGCAATACCTAAAGTTTAATATGAATTTTTATAAAAAAAATTTTTTTTTAAATTTTAGTGGAGGTAACTACATTTATATAACAATTATTACCTGCAATTAGTTGATAAACAATAGAAAATGAATCCATCCATCAATCAATCACAAATATGGTGTGCTCGCTGAGAATTGAACTTACTACTGTTACGATAATCTGCAAAACAAGCTTGCTAACCGATGGAAATTTGAAGAATTGCATAGATTAATTTTTTTTTTATTATACACTGAGCTATCCTAACCTTTGACCTCATCATGGTTGTTATTTCTGGCCTTTTCCACATTCTCATCCTATTTGGTAATCTTAGAATTTTTAATTGAACCCAATATTCTATTGAGTGAGCACAGCTGGAGAATAAGACAATTGAAAATCATCATAAATAACCTCCTCAGTAAGCCAAGCATAGAACTAAATACCATATGGAAGGCTTTGGTCAAGAGAGAACAGACATTAGATGTTGTTGTTTTAATTGCCATGACCCTTCAGGATGTAAGCAAATATAGCTTTCCATGGATTCTTTTATGTCTATTATCTATGAATTGTCATCTCTTGTTAAAGATAATGATTTCCTATTGTTTTTGCCATGGTTAGCAGTTCAGTTTTCTTTCTTTTAGACTGGTTGCCATTCCACTCTACATGAAACCAACTTTTGAAGGTGACCCTCTTCCATGAAGCCAGCTTTTGGAGGCATTCAAAAGCATATAGAAATAGTGAAAGATACCTTTCAGAAACTGTAAGGTATTAAGGGATTGAAAAATAACATTTGAAACAAAGGATAGTGTTGGACTGGAATATAATATCCAACTTTGGTATGATAATGAAAATGGGAGACTTCATCACAGATGAAGAAAAGAGTTGAAACAACTGAAAATATTGAGAATATTATAGACAGAACATGTGACAAATTAGGAAGTTCTAAAGATAACTGGAACTATAAAGAAGATGGGGGACAGCTGAAATTTGTGGTAAACACAATGAGAAACAAAAGACAGGAAGCTGTGGAGACCCATGACATCCATTACATGTTTTAGTTCTTTTTTCCTTTATTGAATTGAATGTTTGTCTTTTGTTCTTCAATCATCAACTATTAAAAAGAAAAAAAATATCCCTCTACCCTTTTGATCTCTTTTTTTTTTTTTTTTACTTTTTCTCCGGGTTTCACTTAAATTCTCAGTTGATTTGTTTCTTTTTTTTTGATTTTCAGGCAGTTTCAAAATGGACAATCTTTGACTTTCATCCCTGACAGGGTTTGGTGTGCAGACACCCAAAATGACTTTCAGTCAAACAGGATTAATTTCACCCATCCTCTCCCAAACTGTAATCTGTTACAGTTCACCAACCGTTTGGTATGACTATAAACAACCCAAACACCCAAGATTGTATGGTTCCACCCAATTGATCATTTAGAACATTTCACAGTATCTGAATTTATTGCTGCTGGAGAAGAAGAAAAATCTCTCTCTCTCTCCCTCTTTTCTTTTGATTCTTTCTATTCTTGGCTGCGTGAATAGAAAATAGAAAATATTACAGAGAAAAGTCAATATATATTGGATATCAACTATGTTGACATCACTTGAGTTGGTCTACGTGTAAAAAATAGAAAAAAAAAAATTTTTGGAACAATTTTTGTAGATTAGCATTCCTCAAGGCACAGCATTTGTGAGAATCAAAAATATTGGGGGGGGGTTGGTTTGGTTTTGTTTGTTTGTTTTTTTTATCAATTTAGAAGGTTGGGAGCTCTGTTCATAATACAGAAATACTTGCCATATATACCTTCCAGAAATACCTCCCACCTAATGGTAAGACATTAATGGCAATGGTGTCTTCATCTAGCTAATCTTTTACCATTATGTGAGAGGTATTTCTACTCCACCCTGTACAGTGAAATTGATCCCTGATTTCATAAAGAGATATCTGTACTTTGTTTTATTTACAAATGTCAAGTTTGAAACTGCTTATGTCATTGATAGCTACTATTACAAATTAGGAGATGGGCAACATCAGTTGTATGCAGTTATCAAAGATGTAAGCACAGTTTCAAATAAAATAAAAACTAAGTACAAATAAACTCTTTACAAATTCAGTGATCAACTTGACACTGTATTTATATTATTAACAGGGTTCCACTTCTAAAATGATAAAAGAATTCATTTCCCAACCATTCTGACAAATGTTGTAGGGAGAGAAAGATCTAATAAATGCTGATCTACAAAAATTGCTTCCCTATCCAACTTTTCCTTATATTTTTATTTTTAATATGTGTGTGTGTGTGTGTTTTTTTTTTGTTTTTTGTTTTTTTCAGTCAATTTAATAGTACCATCTAAAAAAAACAAAAAAAAACTTATTTGTATTCGTATAAGAAAAGGATTGTTCAGGTTATTCCACAAGTGCAATAATCCTTTGTTTTCAACACTTATTTACATATTTGTCCATTTTAGATCTTTATCAATTTGGTTGAACATAATTTGTTTCTCATCATTTGTTTCTCTTTCATAAATACACTCTGTTGTACATTCATGATCTCTTGCTGATCGATGGGTCATTAAGTTTTAAACAAACAAACAAACAAACTGTTGTACATTCAGTGTTGCTTGGTTTATTTACAAGATCAGGTAATATTGTTTAGTGGGGATATATTAATAAAGTTTCATCTCTATATTGGAAATATGTTAATTGTTCCAGTAAATATATTTTGGAAAGACAAGTCTGTAGAATTTCTAAGAAAAGACAAGCTAAGACCGTGCTAAAAAGTGATCCCGTTGGTAGTTCAAATTTTTGTTTATAAAATCATTGTTGAAACAACACATTTCTGATACATTGAGGATGCTTTATTAATATATACCCACTAAACATTACTACCTGATCTTGTAAATAAACTAAACAACATTGAATACACGATAGAATGTACTTATAAAACGGAAACATAATACACAACTTTTACTCAATATCATGTTAACTTGTACTGTATTTTTATCACATTGCATTTAAATTGCTCTATACAAATTTCATCATTGTATTAAATTTTTCAGATTTCAAAAGTTTATAAACAGCAATAATTTTGTATGCATACAGGTGGGAAACAGATCTAGCCTGATGTGTATACTCTATACAGTATGTTATTATATGTACAATTGGGATTCTGTATATGTTGCAGTATATTGGATAGACATTGTAATGCAGCCTGTAGTGTATCGTTTATGTTGTATTTAGTTATACACATAAAGTGCATGTGTGAAGGTGTGTCTGTTTGTTTGTGTTTATATATATATATATATATATATATAAAAGATCTATGACAAATTGGATAAAGTTTGCATGTGACACGTTTCATCTAAAGCCATGTTTATGTTGATGCAACTACACGTGCACACAAAAGAGGAGGAATGATAAAATTTTAAATTATATATAAAGTGTGTGTGTGCATTAGTTGTCCAGCATAATGAGTCTGAGCATAATTTTTTTGATTTAAAAACTGATACTCTAATTAAGAGAAAACAATTTATTAAATGGAGATGCATAGAAAATGCATTAATTGCTAGATCAGCCACAGTAAATTTAGGTGCAGGATTTTACAATATTTCACCTTTCTTGGCAGATCTTTTCTTATTAGTGTGGGTTAATTAATAACAAAAGTTAGAAAAAGAAAGTAAATGAAATAGATTAGACGATATGCCCAAAACTTATATTTAAAAAAATAAAAAATTAAATTCAAAATTTCAGTGCATCCTCTTCTGTGCATATATAGTTGCATCAATATAAATATCACTTTAGTTCAAATGGACAAAATGCATCACATGAAAACTTTTCCATTTTGTCATCATTTTCTTGCTAAAATTGTTCTTGATATATAAAAATTCACACACACACACACATATATATATATATATATATATATATATATATATATATATATATATATATATATATATTGAGGAAAAGTGTTCAGTATTGGAGATAGATCCTTTATAGATATTTACAGTGTATATATAGCAATCAACACGCATGGTGTCAGTCAGTTTCATACTTCAATGTGATTTAACTTAAGCTAAAGATTGCATGAAACTGACAGTCACCATGTTGTGTTGATCCCTATGTCGCCACACATACACACACACACAGAGGTTGTATCTCTGATATTGAGCACTTTTACTCATAATTATGTTGCACCTTAAAACTACATTTTTATCTCACACACACACACACACACACACACACACACACACAGTAATATATTATTACTACTATATGTGCTTTATATTTAGTGCATACGTGAATTTGAGTAGACATCACTGTTTTTTTGTTTTTTTTTAAACAAAAAAAAAACAGTGAAATGAATTTGAGTCATCAAAAATTTTAATAAAGTGTTTTACGACTGGTTTGCCAGCGATTTTCAAGATTAAAAGCAGATTCACTACTTGTCTGGAGGCACTTTCTGTGTTTATAATAATATAATTGCATGAAACCATAGATAAACCCCTACTCCTGTTCAAAAGACCATGGTGGAGTGTGAGCCTATCTACCTTTTTATTCAGGGAAGCAAAAAAAAAAAAAAATGAATAGTAAATAAAATTTCAGAGTTTAGGAAGAGATGCTTGAAGTAAAAAGTTGAAATAGATTTTAGAAAGAACCAGAAACCCAGTCCTAAACAGAGAACAAGGCATAAACCTCTACTATTGTTCAAAAGACTGGGGAGATGTGTAAACTGGGTGATAGGCAAACCTATCTACTCCTATTGATATTTTTTAATAATTTTTGATGTCTGGGATGGTAGACATTAATTTTAAGAAAACAGCAATTTAACATTAGTTAATTAGTTCCTTCTGTTCCTTATGGAACATTGGGCTCCTCTTAACACCGTATCCAAGGTGTGCTAATTTCAGTGGGAATTTGAATTCACAAGTGATCTCCTGCTGCATGTATACACACTTTTAGGATAGTGCATTCTGGTTTGAATTTATAATTTTCCTTCTAGGCTGGTTAGTATCCAGTGCTATAAGGCAAGGTCTGTCCTGCTACTTTACCCATAGCTGGGGAGAGAAGAGATGGGTTCATACCTTTCCAAAGGGTATTAGCACATAAGTGAACTCAACTGAAATTTGAACTCTGCTCTCCAATTCCACAAACCTAGTTGATAATGTGCTTAAAAATTAATGGGTTTATTTTTAGTCCAACATTTTTATTACTTCAAACAATATTTTTAGTGGATATCCATGTTTGATATAGACTTCCAGTTTTTGTTTTTATTTTTTTTTCAGGGGTATGGGTTTTTTTTTTTTTTTTTTTTTTTCTATAATTTTTTAAACAGTACTTATTATGCCAGTCAGCTTGCACACTTGAAAAATCTTAAAGAAAATATGCTCTCCAGCAATGTTTGAACCTGCATTCCTTGATCTGACATACTTTAGTTTGCTTGGTGACAGAGAGCATCACAACCCAGCAAGGTTCTATTTACCCTTTAAAGGAATGCACACTTGTTCAAATTTTTCTCAAAAGCCCATATCTGTTTAGTTTCCATAGCTGAAACGTAAGCAAAGCAATTTATAAAAGAATTAATGGAATTATTTTTAATCCAACATTTTTTTTTTAAAAATCTGAACAAGGAAGCGTGTATTCCTTAAAAGGTAAAATAGAACCCTGATGCTCTCTGTAGCCATGTGATCTAGTGCATGCTGGATCAAATGATGGTTTCTCCCTACAAAGGAGGACACAAGTTTGAACCCTGCCAGAGAGCACGTTTTCTGTATTAAGTTTTCTTGAATGCACAGGCCAGTAGAAGCAATGCACACTATTCAAAAAAAAAAAAAAAAAAAAAAAACAGATATCGACTAAGATAACATTTAAAGTAATAAAGATATAAACTGTAGACATGTTTGTTTCGCACTTTAAGTGATCATCACACCAGTGTCTGCTGTAATGTCCAAACTAATTTCTATGCTCTTACTCTGTGTTTGTAGTTATATCATTATAGTTGTTTTTTTTTGTTTTATAATCATTTCACCCCATGCAAGGAGGTAATACCACTAGTACACAGGGGGTAAGTCAGGGGTATTCAAACTTTTTTTGATGAGGAAAATATGCATGACAGCCAACCATTCTGCTTAGCCTTCTTTGAACTATTAAATACAAATGAACTATTTTATAAAAAATTTTATTGCAAATGGCATATTTTCATTTCCTCACATGAATGACAAATTTAAGCAGGTCTTACCAAAATCGCTCAGCCTGTCATATCTGAAGCCATATAAGATGAAGTAAAATATATCTGAGAAAAAAAGAACTTCCAGGAAGCTATATCTTGCGTTAATCTTAAACATTACATATTATTGTTAATTAATGTTGTCTGTCATTCATCTTATTAAGAAGTAGAAAACAAAGTGACACAAGTCAAAGAGTACAGATATATTTATAAATGATTTTAACCAACACAAAACAAATTTAATTCACTATTTCACATTTTTATTTATTCATCTCAGATGACCAAAACAAATAACTTGCCTGCACTAATGGTAAAGTGTGATATTACTGAGATCTGTACTGCAGTATGTCAGCCAGGTCTTATTCAAAGGCAGTGACTTTAAAAATTGGCAGAAAAAGGCCAAGGTCAGGGTCATACCACCAGGGGGCAGCCACACAGTGCTGTGGCTATCTTTTGGCAAAACATGAAATTTCATTTCTTAGGTGTGTACTTTACATACTCTGATTGACAATACTGGCAGGCTGTAAGTGATAATATTCTATGACAGCAGATGGAAGCCATATGAAATTTGATCATGGGTGATAATTGTTCCTCAGTCTGGACTTCGGACATGCCTGGTGAAAGAGAAGTTGGAGAATAGAGAGGATTGAGGTGAGGACAAAAGATAAATGGGGTTCAAGCAAACAGAAGATGGTGATTGATGTTGCATTTAAATTTTTGGAGATTGTAGTTATCAGCAAAGCAGGTAAACAGAAGGGAGTTCCATGTGCAAGAAAAGAAACTTAAGCAGTTGCATTTAGTGATAAAAGGGTGGGACCTAAATGCTAATCTAGTAGCATGCTTAAATTCATGTATTCAGGGGCACCGGGGGGTGTGGAAGCTCATCTGAGCAATTGCCATGAAAATATTTGTAGAAAAGACAGAGGGAAGCCACTTCATATTGGTGAGGAAGTGACTGAAATCGAGATGCCAGGTCAGGATCGATTACAGATCCTTCTTTGAATTTTGCCAAGAATCTCAAGATGTACAGCAAGCACACCAGAACAGATATGGTAATAGTATTCCGTGCACAAATGAATGGTAGATTTGTAAATGTGCAAGATGGATTCTAACAAGGAAAATTTGTGACCAAACTTTCTTTGCAGTAGATGCAGTTATTGATTTGATTATAGTTAGTTATTCCACTTCATGTCATTTGAAAACATGAAGCCAAGAAGGCGTAGTCTGTTGCTGATGGCAGTCAGGTAAGGTTCTCTGCAGTGGTTTGCCATCTTGTGCATGCATGTAATAGTTCCAGGATGGAGTTTTGTCAGAATGTTGCTATCTGCCAATTTGCTTCTTTGCAAATTTTGTAAAACTATTTTTGGAAATGATCTGTCAAAATATTCAAGAAATGGTTGCATGAATTTTTCTTGGCTGTGTCTTTTGGTAGGCATAAATAGACTCCTAAGTGCTAAATATGAATGAATGAATGAAAGTGTAGTCAGCAATCTTGAACCTTCAAGAGAATAAATGGACTGTCAAAAGGACAATTTTTCTCTTGACACTGCTATTATTTTAACTACCTTCACTCCTCAACAGTGCTTTAAAAAGAATTGTAGTGAAATCTAAACACAATGAAAGTAAATTTATACTTTTTTTTTTTTTTTGTGGAGAATTTACAACAAAAATATTAAACACTACTTATCACTACAATTTTAACCTGTTCAAGTATGGCGGGCAACTGTTATCTAGTTTATATACCCTCATAATCGACACTTCTTACATATCTACAACCTTATTCAGTTACCCTCTACCTTGAGTTAGGCCTTATATTGGGTGAATGATAGAATTTTTTAAAAAGTAGTCTGTAGCTACACTGATCATAAAACTATAGTCAACAGCTTCTGTGGCTGAACTGATTAAAAAGTCACCCAGGATATATGGCAAAAGGTCAAGTCTTGCCAAATACTATTTCCGTTTCATGTTCATATTCCATTGGTAAGGAGAAAGTTCCACATAATATTTTTTTTTTTTTTTCCCTGCATTTCAATCTTCTTGGGTTGCCATATGATCACGGAAGTTAAGCAGTTAAGTTGAGTCTAATCAGTACCTAGGCAGGTGACCACTTGAAAATATCAGGTGCTGTAAGCTTGGATGTGCAGGTGGTGTAATGGATAATGGCTCAGAATTGTTAATTGGAGAGGTGAGTTCCAATTCTTGTTGGGTTCATTATATTCAGTTACATGCAAATACCTTTAGGGAAGGTATGAATCCGCCTCTTCTCTTCTCCAGCTACAGGTTAATTAATATGACTTGTATCACTAAAAACCCTTATCTCAAAAAAAATAAAAAAAGCATACAAAATATTTAGATTTTGGCATTAAATAACCCATATAGGTTGATATGCAGCTAAACCAACAAACAACCTATTATGAACAAAGTAGTCTATATGCATTTATATACCCGTGCATACTCACTGCCCGACCTTTGACTTGAAATATGCATTTATTATTGGTTTTCTTGACTCAGACCCCTTTTGAAGTTGACCAATCAGATCAAAAAGATATATTATTTTGTTCAAACTCCTTCAAAGATTTCTTTGAATATGTGCAAGTAACAGATGTAAATATGCATTTATAGAATGGAAGAGTGTGCGTATGCAGTTTAAAAATTTTCTATTTTGTGCGGGGGAAATACTCAGTACTGAAGATAGATATAGATAGATAGATATATATATATATATATATATATATCGAGAACAATTTTGTAGTATATTTAATAACAAAAGTGATGTAAAGAAAAAGAATTTAAATGAAATCGCTAGATTATAGACCCAAAAAGCATAAATCCTCTCTAAATTTTAAATCTTCAGTGACTCATTCATGCATATGTGTAGTCGCATCAACATAAACAAACTTAGTCTGATGAACTAAAGGATGAGACGTCTCACACAAAAAAAATTTCCAGTTTTGTCATTATATACGTATATGTCTGTGTGCAAAATTTCCACTGTAACTACAATAGATCTGTAAGAGGACAATATGAATGAAGACAAAAGGAAAATTTAACATCATTTACTCTCATTTATTAGACATTAAACTATTCACTTAGCATCCTCCATAATTTACCAAAACTTTTCAGTTAACCTGATGAATATTTATGAGCATCTCTTAAATTTAAAAATTTTGAAAAACTAACTTTTGTTTATAAATACTTGTTGGAAAATAAAATCCTTACTTTTGCCTTCATAAAGTCAGAGTACGAAATGCGTTGGCTAAAATAAGTTTTCCTTTAGTCTTTATTCATTTATGTATACATACACACACACACACACACACACACACACACACATATATATATATTTATTTGTTTACCCATTTTTTAAATGGGTACTCATATTTGAGTAGATGTTCTTTTTATTTATTTATTAAACAGCATATTTATTTATTTACATCTATTGGTCTGAATATTTGAGAAATCTTGTTAGAAAAATATGACCACATATCTAACAAGATTTCTCAAATATTCAGGCCAATAGATGTAAATAAATATGCTGTTTAATAAATAAATAAAAACAGACCATCTACTCAAATATGAGTACTCATTTAAAAAATAATGTTTAGATAAATAAATTAAAAATATGTTGCATTTAATCCATTTCCTAATATATATATATATATATGTGTATGTATATAAAGCAAGAATGTGTGGTTAATCACAAGTACATACATATTAAAAAGCATTTTCTCATATAAAGTGAACTTGATTTTCAAATTCTATCAATAAATTTCATATTTCAGCAATAAAGATAACTAAATGCTTCTGTTTCTAGAATGAGATGTGTAATTATTTTTTTAGATAACAAATCACTATTGCTCTTCTGTCAATGAATTGAAATTAATGACATTAAATCAGAAATAATATAAATCCCATGACATCTTTGAACAGTAACACAGTTTACATGTTCTGGTGAAGGGGGGAAAAAAAGAAAAGATTTTATTTTTCTGAAAAATTTCTCCCAGCATTAATTTAAACTAATGCCCCCCACCCCCAATATAACTGATTTTCACTGAAATATGTTATCAAATTTCTAAGTTATCACCTGAAACCAAGAAAATATCTACTTTCATGTGTACTACCCCTGGACCACCTTGTCAGAGTTGGGGAATTTGATTGGAGGCTCTTTGTGACCCTTGCTATCTTATCAACATTTACTTTATTTTACCTACATTTATATATGTTACAAATTAAAATAAACACAACTGACTTAAAGGATGAATGATTTTCGCAGATTCTGGAATCCTTTTTTGCTTTGTTTTTTTTTTTTTTTTGGTGGGGGTTGTGTCCAAATCTGTGAATTTGTTTTGCACATGCTAAGTCTTGAAAAAATACTATAAAATTCACTATTTTTAATCCATAATGTTGAATGTGGTAAAATTATTCAACTTTTTAACAAGAAAAATCTCAAGATGATGTTAAAAACTGCTGCAAAACATTGATTTATTTCAGATGGAATGATTTATTATGACATGTCTTTAATTTGTATTTAGATACATTGTATTTATTTTCATTTTTTCTAATTGAATTGTTCATCTATATTGTATATGATCCATTATTGTATATAATTAGGTTACAATAAAATTTGTATTTTATATGAATACCACTTTATTAAAATTGAGATGTAGTAAACCCCCAGGGTGGGGTGGGGGTCTGTATCATAGATTCACAGGGCATGAGACCATTGCACCAGCCCTGCTTATTCTAACAGAGGGCATCATCAATTGATGTTTAATTGGAGAACAGAAGATATCATCAATTGAAGATTTAAACTTTACTCAATGATACAAGTGTCATTAATTCATGATTTGAGTCTAAATGGCAACTTAGCAACTGCAGGGTTCATGAGGTTATGTCATTTTCTAGTGTGTTTGCGACATGTACACAAAGCAGAAAGAACAAGCCAACAACAGTGTTGTGTTTGGATGCATAATTCTCAAAGTGAAGAGAGGTGTAAAATGGTGGTAGCTTGACACAAACAACAAATTTTTGCATGGAACATTTTAAAGGGTATTTTAATATTGAAGTTTCAATGTATATCTTAATAGTAAAAAATATTAAATTTAGGAACATAACATTTTTAGTTACTTTTTTTTTTTCTTAAGAAATAATATTTTTGTAGTTTTTGGATAAAATTGAAATAAAAATAAACCTAGAAACTACCCTTTAAAAGGACATTTCTTTTCTTTTTTTTTTTTTACCCATCGAGTATACATGTTTCTGCAACTTCTGTCTTTTAAGCAAAATGGTGACAATATCTAGTAAAAAAGGGATATGGGTTAATAAAATCCTCATCTTCAACAATATAATGAGATTAGCATATAAAGTTGATGTCATAAAGTTGCATTTAAGGTAGTTTGATTTTTCTGTTAAGAAAAAAAAACAAAAAAAAACAGCCATCTGGTATCAGTTTAAATTGCTGCCTTTTTTTCCTCCTCATGTACCTAAATTAGAATTGTTAACTTATAATTTTGGAAAATGAAAATTTCATTGAATTATGTTGGAAAATTCCTAAGATTTCATCTGGAATCAAGAAGATATCAACTTTAAGCAAAATGTCCACAATATATAGAAAAAAAAAGAAAGTGTCATTTTAACACATATCCCTGGTGTCTGTTTACAGTTATGCCTTCTTTTTTTTCCAAATATCTAAACTATAATTAGGAATTATAATTTTTGAAAGTGAATGTTTCATTGTAATATGTCAGAAAATTCCTAAGTTTTCATTTGAAATCAAGAAAACATGAACTTTAAACAAAATGGTCACAATATATGGAAAGGAAAAAAAAAAAGGTATAAGTTTAAACTAACATCAGGAGGATACAGTTTAATATACTCCCATTCACTGATGATTTAATGGAATCAGCATTTTCTTTTTCTTGTTCTCTGTGAGCTTCATGATAAACACTTATCGCCTTGTGAAATGTTTAACAGGAAGAAATGTTAACATGGACATTCTTCTTTTCTTACTGCCTTGTATTTTAATCAGTACATTTTAAATAATAATTCTTATCACCTTGTGTTTTCTTTTTTTTCTTGATATTCTAATGTGCCTGAGATGTTTATCTATTCTGTTTATGTGTGGATATTTGTGCATTGAAATAATAAAGAAGCTTGTGATGGGTGGCAAGTGAGCAGTGAGATCTAATGATACCTTCTGCTTCCACTAATTAGTAGCCTATACTAATTAATAATTTCCAGTAAATAAATCATTACTTTATCCTGTTGTATGAAGTTATTAAATTTCTTATATGAAAATCTAAATCCTTATCCATGATAGGATGTGATTGTGGGGGGTGCCTGACCAGTTTCTCCAAATATCTTTATTTTTTTTTTTTTTTCTTCTAGGATGCAAGAGGTTACTGAGCATGAAATATAATTAGAAGATGTTAGTGAGGAGAAAGCACAATAAAAGAACAAGATTCAGGAATACTGATATCTACTGCCAATCCAGTCATATAGTTAAATTCATATAGTCAAAATATCAAGGGGGAAAACTCATTCAAACAATTACCATGAAAATATAGAAAAGACACAGGGAAGCCACATCATATCTGTGGGAAAGTGATTGAAGTTATGCCAGGTCAGGACCGATAACTTTACAGACACTTATTTGGATTTTGTCAAGAATATTGAGATATTGACAGTGTAGGTGTGAAACACCCACTAGCCCTGGTCTGATATGTAGACCTTAGATTCCCTACCTGTATTGGGTGGTGGTTTATAGAATCACATTTCACAAATCTTTCCAATGCCTGTAAACTGAATGCAGATGTGAGATTATATGCTTCCTTATTTGCTAGTTGGGTGTGGTCTCAGGTCAACATCCTGGTGCACTCGGCTTCTTTGATGTCTTCCCAACTATAGGATAAATCATAGGACTTGTATCTATAAAAGAATTATTAATCTCAAAAAATTATTGATGCAATACACAAAGAAAAAGAAATCTTCTTACAATCTAAAAAAATGATTTAGACTTAAATAACTGACAAAGGGTTAATAAGCCATAAAAAAACAAAAAAAAAAACATTCTTTGAGGTGAATAGTTAATACACCTACTCCACCATCTTACTACATTAAGAACCTACCAATATTTTGACCTTTTATTTATTTATCTTTTTTATGGTATTATTCAACCAATACAAGACCCAAGAGCCACTCAAGGTAGAAGGTTACTGAATGGGGTTGTTGTACGAGCATAAGAATTGTAGATTATGAGGATATATAGTGGTTGTGGAAGCATCTTCTCAGGAGTCAGTTCCCCAAAGCAGGAGACCTTAGGAAGAAGTTGTCCAAATGGACCTTCTTTTTTACCAATAGAATACAAAGGAAATGAGGATGAGTCAACCCTTTCTACATGGTATAGGGAACCTTAGCTTTAGTAATTTTCCCTTAATCATTTTTTTTTTTTTTTACTAATAAAATTTTTTAAAAAAATGATTTTTTTTTTCTTTTCTACTTCAGTCCTACACAAAATTAACATTTGTTAGTAATTTGTACGCGACTTCAGCAAAAAAAGTTTTTGTCGCAGTAGGCAAGTAATTGTCATGTCCTGCTATGGCAAAAGAGAATACCTTGACTGATGAAATCAATGATTGGGTTACTGCAACTGAGTGGCTTTGAAAAAGGAGCTCAAGAGAGAAAGAAGTAGTAATACTTGTTAATAAGGCACAGTGCTATAAGGTTAAAGTTTGAGCCCCCCACACACACAAACACACATTCTGCTAATCTTACACTGGATCAGCCGAACAAGTTGTATAATTACCACTTGGTTCTACATCTTGAAGCAAAAAGGAGAAAGAGCATGAGGTTGGGAATGGTGTTTTTTTTTTTTTGTAGACCTCAACAGCGCCACCTCACAGTGTTTGGTGAAACCAAGTGGGATAATCATATTTTCAGTTTCTTACTCATAGCATGATGGGAAAATGTATTTTTTTTTTTATTCATTATTATTATTTTATTTAGCAATCTTATTTCATTTTCCCATAAAAACTTGCTTATTAATTTCACACATTATCACCCCTTAACACTTTAACATTCAACACTCTTAAAACCACACATAAATATCGACTCTTAAAGTCTCACTGTTTGCATGATTTCCTTTGTTATCTACAGCATTGTCAGTTATTATGCCAGAGAGTGGGTTACAACAGGTTGAAATTGACTGAAAGAAGTTTGTTTTTTTTTGTGTGTGTGTTTGTTTTTTCTGAATTAGCTGATTACTGTCCTTTTTTAATCATCTTTCATCGCAAATCTCTTTCTTTAAAAAATCTTTCAAAAATAAAATAAACTTTGAGAAATATTAACTGATTTAAGGTATAATTAATCTGAATTGAAACAAATATTTATTTTAAGTTTAAAATATTGCAGAAATGCATTTTTTAAACACTAGTTAACAGATTGATGACAGTAAAAAAAAATAATCAATGTTTTTTATATAATTTTTAAATACTCAGTGATCTTAAAAATTTAGGAAAATATTTTCCATAATCCAATGTTTTATTGAATTTGAGATAGTTTGGTTTTAAATTTATTATAATTATCACTCTTATTTTCTGATGTCTTGTATGAATAACTGTATCTACAAAAATCAGCACATTTATGTGCATAGAAAAAAAAAAAATCAAAATTCTTTTAAAAATATTGATGATTGATTAATTGTACTAAGTTTTTCCATTTATGACTAGTAAATATAGTTTTTACTTAATAATATCTAAAAGGGTAAAATTAATGCAGAATTCTAAGATTTAAAACTTCATAAATTATTCTAATTAAGATTTTAAAAATTAAAATTAAAAAAAAATTTTGTAAAAATTCATTATTCATCGAAAAAAAATTTTCTTAAGACAATAATGTCCTTAATAATTCTTATTGATAAAAGCCAATTAAAAGTTTTTATAATCAAATAATGTCAGTTTTATTGAATTTTTTTTTTTATGATTCAGACCAGACTTTTGGTAAATGGTGTTTCTGTTTGGCAAAAAAATTGATGATTTAAATTCTCCAAAAAGTTCTGCTTTTAACTAAAATAAATATTAAAGGGGTGAAAATTTAATTTCTCAAAATTTCATAAAATTAAGTAAATGAGGGGGTAAAAGATGTAAAAAAAAAAAAGAAAAAACATATTTTTACAAAGTTTAAAAAAAAAAAAAAAATTTCTATAATTTCTTTCATTTGTGAATAAGTCCTGAAGGTTCAATTACTTGATTTTTGCAAGTATTTCCAAATCAATGTGTTTATTACCACAAAAAAAAGTGTTAGAAAGGATTAAAAAAATTTAATAAAATAATTAAAAAAATACTTTGGTCTTTCCTCTTAATAATAATATGGTTTTTATCATCTTTTTTTTTTTTTTTCAGTGAATTGTCATTGAAGGCAAATCCTGAAGCTACAACCATTTTTTTCTATCAGATTCCTCTAGTACTCAAAGACAGTTTGTTTATTACTTGATATAAAATCCATAACCTCAAATTTGTTAAAATTGATTGATATGTTTTTTTTATGACTTATCACCACTTTGTAGGTTATTTAAAGCCAAAATATATTTTAGATTGTAAGAACAAATTTATTTTTTTTTAAGGAAGTATAGCATTAACAATTTCTTTTGGATATAACAATGATTCTTTTCAGGTACAAGTCATACTATTTAACCTATAGCTGGAAGGAAAGAGATGGTTTCCAAATCTGTTAGGAATCATTTATTTGTCAAATAAGAAATTCTGTTAAATATGCTTACCAAATGTACCTTTCGTGAAAAAAAACCAGAAACCTGTCTGGAATCTGTTCCTCTGAAAAAACCCTTTTTGCTTTGTCAGGAGAAAAAAAGTGAACAAGTTTGAAGTTATGTCAAATAAGTGTTGAATATTTTTTTTGTAGACTTTTTATGTATAATAATCATCAGAATAACTTACACCAAATGATTTACATATATATTTTATATATAAAACTCTCAGCTGTTTTTTATTTTAAGAAAGCAGACTTTGTTTTTTTGTCTGTTCAATTATTTCCCAGCCTGTTAAGTCTTTTCAAAGTAAACAACACTTTACTTAGCCAAGTTAGTGAATTAACTTTATTTGAATGGATTCAAAAATAGTCTTTTGGGATGAGATCCTCTGGTCCCAAAATAATTTGTTTCCTCACAAAAAATACTCCATGACAGTTTTGTTTTCAATTTTATTTTTATTAAAAAAAAAAAAAAAAAACCTGGTTTGATCTCTAGCAATATATTCTCAAATCTTAAAAAGAATAACAGAAAAGAATTCTAAATGAAATATTTATCAAAAAACCAAAAAATTGGTTAACTTGCATGAATTTATAGGTTTAAAAAAAAAAAACGTTTTCCTTAATTTTTTGTTTAAAAAAAAAAAATACATTTTAAAAAATAACAAAAATAAAAAATCCTTGCCTATAACTATTTCAAACATGTATTTATATATAAACTTTGTTTATTTTTTTTCTTTGTCACTTGAGCAAATGGTGGCTAATATTGAACTCTGAAAATAAATGTTCTTTAAATCACCATTTGCAAGAGAAATAAAAGAATCAAAAGAATTTTTTGAGTTTTTTGTTCTTGGATTTAATCCTCACACGTGTCAAGGATTTGAGGAAACCTAATCACTGTCATAATAGCCCAGCATGCAGACCTGTGGCAACATCTTTATTCTTCCTTGGCACTTGCACAGTCCATGCCTCACTATCTACTACTCACAGATCATTAGTGTGTGTGTGTGTGTGTGTGTGTGTGTGTATGTGTATGTATGTATATAATGCTGATAATACCAGTTTATGGTTGCACCTCCAAAACTAATTCTAGTCTGGCAGCTGATACCTCCTCTGATCTAACTCTAACATCTCAAATGGGGGAAAAAGTAGCTTGTAACATTAAATACCTCCAAAACAATGCTAGTAACACTTCATTATCACTGAGCAGACGCTGAATTTTCATTTCTCATGATTAACCCACTCTTTGTGTTGGATATTTATTGGGACTCAAGCTCACTTCAGACCCCAAGTAGAAGTTGTATATATGATTCCATTGCTAAAAATTCTGGTTGGTTCCTTGTACTGCTCCACAAAATACCAGACTCCTCCTACCATGCTAGTATCTTTACAAGAGCCAGGTCAAACCAAAAACAGAATACTGCTGCCATATCTGGGCATGTTGCCCAGTCTTCACGTTCTACCCTTGGTAACATTAAAAAATACATATGCTGCCTTGTGGGTAATGGATTATCTTCCACTCTATAATCTCTCTCTCTCACAGACAGAACATTGAGACTCTATTGCCATTTCCATTTGGACAGCATTATGCGAAAATACCCTTGGGAAACGTATGAATCTATCTCTTCTCCTGGGTTGAATAGCAGGACACACTGGGTCTTATAGCTTTGGTTTGTGTTATATAGGAATAAAGTGCCACTGCCGATACTCGAGTTTGAACATAGATTGCCGGTGAGCAAACACAAGCAATTCCATTATTGAATTAAGTGGATCATGTGACCATAGAGGAAACATATATATAGGAAGTCGCATGATGTCTAGATTGGTCATTATTTCTAGTCTATATTATTTCTCTATTTGAACCGCTATACGAATTTTCTATTTGAGTAAGTACTATTAGCACAAGTTCTATTCGAATGTATCTGACACCAGTATTGTTCAACGGCATACTATAGTTGTATCTATGATTACAAAGTCCCTACTACAACGATTATTACAAAAATGAGGAGTATTCGTTGGCATCATCAAAGTAGCAATGAGTGTTTGCAACCAGTCTGTCACAATGAAACAGCAACCTTGTGGCGAGAAAATCTTCTGCCTTGTCAGTCATGAATCATATATGGCACTTGATTATATCATTGGTGCCCAAACTTTTCCAAGATGTCACCAATTAGGACCTTGTGCCTATTGGTATATGACAAATTCTAATCAATTAATCAATCTAAATACATATTGGGGGAAACCTGGCATGTAACAATTGAGCAAGTTGAATTTTCATATTTATTAGAAAATCAATATATCAGTCAGGGTGAAAGCTGGGCTTTAATGTGATAAATACTGACACCAAAAATTAGATACATAGCTTTTACCAATATATTAGCATTTAGTCTTAAATATCGCCTAAAAATATGTACAGAAATACCTAATTTCCGTAGGTTTTTGCTTACAAACTCACTTCAGAATTTTACTATTTCAAGAATAAATCCATATAAAGTTAATATTTTTTTTATTAGATATTTTGAATGGAAAATATATCCAATCTAGAATCATAATTCATCACCTCAGGCAAAATATGCAATTTTTTTTACTGTATTTGATAAGTAAAAACTAAAAAAAAAAAAAAATTGTAAAAGATTACAAAAAAAAAAGAAAGCAACTCCATGAATAAAATTTGTTAGATCATAATTAAAAACAAAAATTAGATAAAGGTGTGTATATAACTGCTGGGCACAAATTATAAGACAAATGTTTTAAATTTACACTGTTTATTAAAAATGGCATTAAAACTACTGCACTGTATAATATATTACATCATAATATATCTAAATTGTTCTGTATAATTTCTCTTTGAAGTGAATGAAGGTCTTATTTGATGGCATAATGATTTAGTAATAATGTGCTTGTGCCATGCATCTTGTCCATATGCAATTTGTAAAGATTCAGTAAATTATAAATTTTATAATGCTTTCACTGATTACCAGAATTAAATTCCAATGCTATGATTTTGAACCTAAACTTAATCTTTAAACTGGTCTCCTCAAAAAAAAATAATTTGGAAAAAAATATTTTGTCATTATTTATCATGTCAAACTCCAATCTTCAAATTGAGTGCAATGCCATGGTTCAAAAATCAACTTGCTCTAGTGCAACATTTAATCACCATAGAGATCCTTCCCTGCCCCCATTAGAATGTCAGATAGTCAACTTCTTGAGAGCAACTCTCTGCGTCTGCTCGGTCTCACGTTGACTGCTGACCTGAGATGGAACAAATACATTGAGTCAATTGCTTCGTCCACCGCGAGGAAAGTTGGCTCTCTGTGCTGCGCCAGGAAATTTTTCTCCCCGGAATTGATACTTCAAATATACAAACCAACCATTCGCCTTTGCATGGAGTTTATCTCGGAGTTCTTGACAAGATCCAGAGGTGGATATGTAATATAATTGGCCCTGATCTGGCATCTCATCTACAGTTGCTCTCTCACAGACGCGCTGTTGCCTCTGTCTTTTTTACAAATACTTTCATGGCAATTGCTCTGATGAGCTGCTTTCACTGGTTCCCAGACTTCATGAATTCAAGCGCCCTACGAGGCTGGCATCCCGCTCTCACCCTTTCACTGTAGAAACTTTTACATGTAGCCGTCTCTTCTACTCCAATAGCTTCATATCTCGCACCTCTCGCCTGTGGAACACCCTTCCCTATTACTGTTTCCCTGAGAGCTATAATCTTCAACTATTCAAATGTAATGTCAATCAACATCTCCAGTTGCCTTGATCTATCCACTATCCTTCTCCTCATCCTTTCTTCTATCACTCCAAATCTTCTGCAACCCCCTGCATCCTAGTGGCTTCCCGCATTGCTCGGGGCATAATGCTTAAAAAAAAAAAAAATCCAAGCTAGTAATGTTTCATCACCAAGCAGACCTTGAATTCTCAATGAGGCTCCTTACATTGGACATTGATTGGGACTGAAGCTCACTCCAAATGTCAAGTGGAACATGTATATATATGAATCAATTGCTAAAAATGCTGGCAAAATGATTGGTTCCTATTTACATTATTTGGACTATTGTCCTCATCTTTGTCACCATATTTATTATGTTTCCTCAAGGACACATGGCTCAGCTTCGATGTGGCACAACAATGAAAGTATGGGGCACTCAGTGAGGATCTAACTCACTAGTCAGTTGCAATTGTTCTAACAAGCTTGCTAACCATTACACCACATCAAGGTGCCCACATATCCTCATAATATGCACTTCTTTCCCCTCATATAAATTTACAACCACCCCATTTAGTAATCCTCTATCTTGAGTGGCTCTTGGGCCTTGTAATGGGTGAACAAAAAATAAAATCTCTAAAAATCTTATGCATGTTTTCTGTGAAACACTTAAGTCCTGCAGTGTCAGTCAATGTCTGTCAAAGCTGTGCATGTTGACTGACAGTGACGTTGGGTTGGCCAAGTTATTTGCATGCCTGAGGACCAACTCCAACAATACGTTTTGTTTGGTGAATTGGAGTTTAAAGGGCTTTCAGTGATCAGTACAAGTGATAGAGGGACCACATCAGAGCCATTCTTGAAGACCTGTCACATCTGTAATGGTTATCAATGCAGAAAGTGTAATGGCTGAGCTACGTTCAAATTCTAGTCAATTCTGTTCACTTTCACACAAATGCCCTTGGGAAAAAGCTCTCCACCCCACAGCTATAGGTTAAATAGCAGGGCACACTGGCCTCAGGTGGCAGCCAGTATAGAAGAAAGAAAACAGAATTCAAAACTCTGAAAAAAGGCAATGGGAACCATGCTTAACTATTATTTCCAAGAAATCAGAGCAATTCACAGATAAAGGAATCTATGCAGCAGTCATGATTTTCAGTATTTTTTTTTAATTTGAATTTTAATCTGATTTCCTAGTACAACATTAGAGGTTCAATATCCTCAGATCATTAAAGCAGCATAAAATTTTTCATTCACCCAATACAAGGCCCAAGAGCCACTCAAAGTAGATTACTGAGAGAGGAAGAAGTCAGTGCAGATTATGAGGATATGTAGGATAGATAACAGTTGATCCTAGTCTTGACAATCATACAATTGTAATAATCAGAGTAACATCATCTTGATTGATTGAATCGGTTTTTTAGAGCTAATCAAACCAGAAAAGATTTTTAGATTGTAAAAATTGGGTTTTTTTAAGATAATAATGGTTCAGTGATACATGTCTTAATTAATCCATAGCTGGGTGGAGAAGAGGTAGATTCATGCCTTTCCCAAGGGTATATATGTGTGTAAGTGAATAAAACAAACCTAACTGGTGTGACACTATTTAGCTATGGTAATTGGCTAACTAATTAACCATAGAAATTAAAAACAGGAAAGACTTAAGGCGAGAAAGAGCTATATTGAAAGATAGACTGATCAATGTTAAAAAAAAGAAAATTTTATTTTTATTTACAAAGAAAGATACTTTTCGCACGAGACAGAAAATCTGTAAGAAAAAGCAAGATATGAGATTCTGTCAAAACTGATTAATGTCATATTAAGGGAAACAGAATTCAGAAAGAAAAACAACATATTTGAACCTCTTGAGTTTGTTTTATTGCTTCTTTTACTTACGCTTGTGCAATATCATCTTTACCCCGGATTCAGCTTGCACTACGGCCCAACGCCTGATTGATTTCGTCTACCTAAGATCAAAGTCACAACGTGGGTAGGTTAGACTTGAGATCAAAGTAGTTACTTCGGTAACCAGACGTTGGAAGTGAGCTGGGAACGACAAAGCTGGTATCGAACCAGGAATGACGAGGACACAGGCTGGTGGCAGCGACAAAGAGTCAACCCCAAAATGCCGGTGTAAGAAACCTTACAGCTTTGCGCCACAACTGGGAGTTGACCACGGGCCGACAGCGCAGTGTCACATATTGGTGCACAAGAAAAAAAATAAGTTTCCCTGGTGAAAAGATGGCTAATTTCATTTTCATCAAGAGGCAGAAACAGTTCAACTTTGGTACGTTGGTCTCTAGAAGGCCATGGAAACTAATTCTGCAACACAACCAATTCAGCTATTTAACAACAACAGTGGTCTTTAAACTTTTGAGCCACATGCCCAGTCACACATGTCAAGTTAGGTTGACAAATTCTAGACATGTCAGGTGTGTTCACTTTCACAAAAATGCTATTGGGAAATGCACAAACTGTTCTATTCTCCATCCAGCTATATATTAAATAGCAGAGAAGACTGAGCTGTCTAGCCTTGAATGGAAACCTTTCTAAGAGAAGGAAAATTATAAATTCCAAACTGGATAAGACAATTGGAAACCACTCCATCATTTCCAAGAAGGTGCGACAATTCACAAATAAAAGAAATCTAGGGAGAGCCATGATTGTCAACATACTGAAATGACGTGGCATGGCATTCTTTTAACCAGATAATATCCTATCAGTAACACTTGCTTTCCTTAGAACATCTTTCTTGATTTGCAATGCATTTCTATATTAAAATCACAAGCAAAATATTTACATTATACAATAGCTTTATCCTGTCAGTAAAACTTGCATTAATTTCACCTATTGACAACCCCCTTTTTTCCTGGTTTGCAATGCATTCCCATAGAAAAACCCATAGCACATAAATTATATACATAATAGCCATGTCCTGTCTGTAACGGCTACATTAATTCTTAGCCACTAGATGACATACACAGTTCATTGTTTTTATTAGACTTTGCTGAGATAATATGCTCAAGTGAAAAATAAGTGTAGCAATTTATTCTGACAGTTATTAATTTAAAGTTTGGAAGTGTTTTGATGGCTTTCTGACAATTCAGCCTGGAGGCTATCCAGCGTCTTCTGATGTTGGCAGCAAAATGTTCTCTTTAACTTGATGAGCAACTGTGTTACTTTGCAGGAGACGTTGTTTTGGTGTTGCCCTGAAATCATATTCAAAAATGGCCGGGATTCGCTGGCAAATATCATTGTATGCATGGCACAATCTATCGTATTCTTCCATTGATAGCTGGTAGGAAGTGAAGGAAGGATTTACACCAGATTTTTCCACCATCTCTTCGGACAATTGCGGCTGATCCACAGGAAATAGAGTTCTGCAATTAAAACAAACCACATCAGATTAAATATTTTTGATTGATTGATTCGTATTTCATGGATCATCAACCTTTTGCAGGTTATTTAAATCCAGAAAATATTTTTAGATTGTAAGAATTTTCTGGAGATAATGATTTACTGATACAGGTCCTACTAATTAACCCATAGCTGGAGGGAGAAGAGGTGGATTCATACATTTCCCAAGGGTTTTTGTGCATAAGTGAATATAATGAACTAGACTGGAATTGAAAATCACCTCTCAAATTTTAAGCCATTATCCATTTCCCCACCCGCATATCCAAACACACAGCACCTGGTATTCCCAAGCAGTTACCTATCAAAGTATTGACCAGACTCGATGTTGCTTAACTTTGGTAGTTATATGAGAGCTGGTGTTTCAATGTAATTTAACCATAAGCCCTGACCCACTTCCTATTTTGACCAAATAGCCTAACATCAGTTTTTTTTTTTTTTTTTTTTTTTTAAGTCCCTGCTTTGTTGGATTGAGGATAAAAGGTGCTGGAAGAATGGTCAGTTGTTTGTATCGTTCCATGTTCTATCTTTATAAGGGTCAGATCAGACCAAGAATGGAGTATTTCTGCCATATCTGGGCTGGTGCTGTCTAATTCTCACAGATCAGTATCAACAGAGATCACTAGCACTTACGCAGCCTTGTGGGTGATGAATTATCCTCCACTCTGCAAACTTTATCCCACAGACCAAATGTTGCTAGTCTCTCACTACTCTATTATTATTTATATTGGCAGATGTCCAGACAAGTTACATTCTACCAGTTCAGACCTTCACAGCTCACACCTGCCATGCCATACATAAAAATCATTATATATACAAAATACACACAAGATATACTTTAATGAAATATATAACCAAACAAAATTTTTCAAAACATCCTGCAGCATCTCACTGTTACACACTTTAGCATCCATAATATTTTCTTATACTTGTTTGAATATTATCTGTTACTTCATTACACGTGACACATATCCAATCAAAATCCGATTGCATCTTACTTTTACACACTTTAGCTGAGTCTCTTTGCTGTTTATCATTTCTAGCTTGATCTCTAACAAAGCTTTAATAAAGTGAAACATACTAGATTAAGATCTGTTTCCTACTTGCTCTCTATCCTATCATATATATATATATATATATATATATATGGTTAGATAAATGAGATAACAAGATATTAATGGCCATATGCCGGTGTGCATACACTGGTAAGAAAATAAATAATTACCAAATTATTTCTCTTAAAATATTATAATCCTGGATAACCCACTTTCCACCTAAATTTAATTACAAATTTTAATTTTCCGCTCACTTTTATTTCGGGTCATACACCGATTATCTCCCTCTAATGAGTAAAATGTATTTTACGAATGGCATCCAGTATTCAAATTTTAAGTTTACTCCAATTTCCCTTTTTTCTATTATTGACTCATACCTACACCTCATTTCCTGCACTTAGACCTAAGTACTGCTCTAGTACTATTTTTGTGCTATTTTAATTTTGAACTATGAATCAGCATCCATCCCATGAGCAACTGTATATGTTTTTTAAAATAAACAATAAGCTATATCTTGTGCCTGATAAGTTGGGTAAAGAACAAAACTTGAGTTGCACATCAAACGTATATATATATATATATATATATATATATATATAAAATTTAGACATGTGAGGATCTGACAACTTAACCAATTGATTCAGTTATGCATTTGTGCGATAATCTTAAGTGGCTCTTAAGACCTGCTAGTAATTCGCAAAGGAAGTTGCATATGGAGCAAGAGTGAGGATTGTGGAATGAAGTTGCTGTTAGATTGCCTGACCTTTTAGATCTTGCTCTCGCTTCTCGAAGATGATTCAGATTAGCAGATTGAAAACTGCTGAGTCCACTAAAACATGTTGATCTCCACTCTACCCACTCCAAGGCTAAGTGCTCAAGGGTATTATAAGGTATATTGACTGCTGATAGGTTGCTCTTCAGCTTGTCTTTGTATCTAAGTCATGGGTGTCCTACATTCCTGTAGCTTTGATCTAACTGGCTGTACATTAGGATCTTGGTTATCCTGTCATCAGATATTCTCAAGACATGACCACTCCACACACACATTTATATTACAAGCAGTTTATGTTTTTTTTTGTTTTTGTTTACTTTAACTGAATTAAATGCAAACTTACTTGATGCCATAGAAGCACTTCTTGTTTCTGTGATGGAAAATATGTCTCAAGACTTTTTCAACAAGTTCAAATGGTAGCTTAATTTTGGGCTTAATGAGTGGCGTCATTGTTACAACACCAACATCCACTTTAGGAGGTGGTACAAATACTTTCCCTGTTAAAAAATAAACAAATTAATCAAAATCAAAAATTAAAAAGTGTAACAATTACATATAACTTGCATTATAATTTAACTAGCTGGACTAGCTGGCATTGCCCATGTATTATATTGAAATAACACTAGTAATGCACAAATTCATGCTGAAATATATTCATAAAATTTTTCAAGTTTTTTATCATTTCAACTCAAGAAAGGTAATAAAGCTACTAAGATGCAAGGGGTTACTGAGTATGAAAAATAGAAAAATATTATTAAGGAGAGAGAAAAGAAATTAAGACAGAAGACAATAATTGACATTGCATTTAAATTTTTGATGATTGGAAAGCAAGAAGCCAGAAAAGCAAGAAGAAACTCTTAGCATTGAACTTACAGTTACATCTAGCAATTTCATCTGTAAAATGATATGACCTAGCTGCCAATCTAGTACTGCACTTACTGACAAGGAAAGCTCATTAGAACAATTACCAGGAAAATATTTATGGAAAAGATACAGGGAGGCTACACTACAACAATGGGAAAGTGATTGAAGCCAAAATGCCATATCAGGACTGCTGATTCTTCTTTGGATTTTTTCAAGAATCTCCAAATACACAGCAGAAGCACCAGACTTTTAATCTGTGAGAGGCCTCATCTTAACATATAAGTCACAGTGATTGATTGATTGATTTTTTACAGCTTATCAACCTCTTGCAGGTTATTTAAAAGCTGGGGAATATTTTAAATTGTAAGAATTTTTTTTAGATATAATAACAACTAAAGTTCTATAATTTAACCTATAGTTGTGGGGAGAAAAGAGATTCATTTCTTTTACAAAAGTATTTGCATATAAGTAAATAAAACGAACTAGACTAGAATTGAAACTCAGCTCTCCAATTTCCAATTCCAAGCCATTGTCCATTACGCCAGCTGCACATCCAATCTTACAGCACCTGCTATTTCCAAGTGGTCACTAGCTACTGACCAGGTTCAACGTTGCTTAAGACAGGATTGTCTTTGAGTGTATCTTATATGCCACAAAATACGGTACCTTGAGTTTTGCAGATTTTCTTCATGTCTAAATCAAGGTGTTGTAAAATGCAAAATTCAACATTTCCTACCTGAATGCCACACCCTTAGTAGCAGAAGAATTATATACACAAGTCTATGCACTTAGGTGTAAATGATGCAGGACTTATTTCAATATCACTACACTAATACTTTACACAACTAAAAATGGAGAGAAATGCACATCAAGGTAACAGAGATTTTGAGGTAAAAGTCTCTAAGATTGGGGGCTATAAAACAGGGGCCATAATTTGCATGTGCAAAAATCACAGCCAAGTGTTTCATCAACAATGGCTCTCTGGAGGAATTGAAATAAATTCTGAAGAATTTCATTACTTTGTAGGATTTGTTCCTGATAGGTTATGAAACAGTAATCCAAAGACATACTGAACAAGGTTTTGTGATCATTAGTGACGTTTGGTCCACTTATAATGGGGCTAAAAATGATCTGGAGTACAATCACAAAGTTATAATTCATGAAAATAATTTTGTTGATTTACACATGAATTTTTAGTTCATATTGAAACAATAGAAATTGGCCTCATCTAATGTGGTTTCTTAGAGAAAAAGGCACCAACAAGTATCCGCATGAATTGGAATATATATTTTGAAAAAATTCAAAAAATGTAATTGAAAACATATTAAATGATATATATAAAGTTTAACTTGTGAATTATGGCCCCTGTTTCATGGCACCATTTTTAGACTTTTACCGAATTTGATTTGATTTAAAAAAAAAAAAGAAAAAGAAGAAGCTTAACAAACCAGGTATAATAAATTTGAGATCCACATCACAAAGGTGTTGAGAGATTACAGAAAGCCGACAACGTTCGTTACTGGCTAAAGGAGCTACGATTCGTTCAGCTATTTCTTTCTGAAAGGTTAGAGTCAGTCTTGACCGTCCATAACGCCAAGCGCCACGACGATAGGAAATATCTGACAGCCATTTTATGATGAGTGGTGTTGAAACATTAAAAGGCAGGTTTCCGATGATGTGTATGTAGGGCGGATGTGATTCCCAGGGCTGTTTCGCATCCTCAGGAAATAAATTTTCCATATTGAATTTCATTACATCTCCATGGATGATATTCATTTTATCCTCAAGGGCACCAGACAAAATCTGTAAACAAAAGTTTTTAAATTAAAGCAAGGGAGATAACTCAAAGATATGAAAGTTTTTAAATGTGCATATATAATTAGCATTTTTATGATCAGAATGCTACCAAAGTAAGTAATCCAAATGCAGAAAGACATACAGTGGCCTAAGAAAAGTTTTTAACCATGAGAAATAAACTACATCCCATTTCAAAATTTAATTATGTAATCCCTATTCAACATAAACAAACAGTATTTGGAATTAGTATAGAGTAGGTCATCCATTTGCTAGTTTCAGTGCTTGTATTTGATTTTTCATGTATATGATCAAGTTATCAACAATCATCTGAGCCATATTTTGCCACTTTTTTAACAATGTTTCTTTGAGGGTTGCCACTGATGTGATTTTAGTTGAATGTTCTCAAAGTCTTCAGTCAAGGTGCTCCCAAACGTGCTCTATTGGATTCATGTCAGGATTTTGGGCTACCCATGGCATTGACTTGGTTCCTTGCAATTCCTTCCAGGCCTTTGCTACTTTGCTCATATGACATGGCGCTCTATCTTCTTGAAAAAGGTAGTCATTCTTGTCAATCTGATTAGTTTCAAATAGTGGGAGTAGTCCTTTCTCTAATGTTTGACAGTATTTTGGACTATTCAACCACTCATCAACAAGAATCAGCTCAGATTTCCCTCCAAACCAGACAGCACTTCACGCCATTACTCCAATCCCTCTGTGTTTCATGGTTACCTGCAGACATTCAGTGTTCCAACTCTTATTCTGATTTCACCAAGCAAAAACCTATCTCAAATTCGAATATTGGCAGAATTTATTTCATCTGACCAAATTACAGACTAGCAAAATTCATAATCTTTGCTCTCATATTCTCTCACCCTCTCCATACGAAGGTTCCTGTTAACCTCTGAAATCAAGGGCTTCTTCCCTGCAACTCTTCGTGATAGCCTTGCTCTTTCAGAGTCTTTCTCACCACATATGGCAACATTTCCATGCTGTTGGCAACATCTTTGATGCTCTGATGACGGTTTCTGATGCAATCCCTATTCAGTGCCCTTTTCATTCGCTCAGACACGATGCTTGGTCTTCCTGAATGTTGTTCCACACAACAATGGCCTTCTTCATTAAATTTCTTGACAATATTATTAACCATTTGATGATTAACCTGGAAAAGCCTAGCAATTTCTCTATCTGACTTGCCACAATGATGCCATCCTATTATTGTCCTTGTTGAAATTCACTAATTTCCTTACTTCCACAAACTTTCATTGCAAGATATAAGTCAACTATTGTTCATAGATGAGTAGCTTGATATTAACATGGTATTGTCTAAAAGAAAAAAAAAAAAGAGACGTTATTAAACAAGCCAAAATTGCTGTAATCAAGGGTGGCTAAAATAGCCTGCTGTATGCCTCAGTTTCATAGATTACACAAAAGCATTCAATAACATATGTTGCAAAGAACTAGATGAAATACCGTTTCTATAAATATTTTCATGGCAATTGTTCTGATAAACAATGCTGGATTTACCTATAGGCTTAGCAGGTTGAAGCCTAGGGCCTCCCACCAAGGTGTATATTTTTGTCATAGGCCTTTCTTACACATGCTGAGATAATGCATTGTAGACTCTAAATAATCCTTCAGTAATTTTAAATGCCCATCATCATCCTTGGCTTTACTCAAATCATTTAATTTAACACTCTTCTATTTTTCTCTACTTGTGAGAAGGGGGGGATTTGAAGGAGCCTCACAAGTGAAATAGCCTAGGGCCTCTCTTCATCTAAATCTGGTCCTAATGATAAATGTTCTTTGGTAATTCAACTTCATGAATTTAAGCAAAGTGCTAGATTGGCAGATAGGTCTCATTTTTATTGTAGAAATTGCTAAGTGTAACCATAAGTTCTAAGTTTTTCCTCTTGCACATCTTGCCTATAAAATTCTCTTCCAGATTCTTGCTTTCCTGTCAACAATAATCTTCAAAAATTCAAATGCAACATCAATTGGTTATCTTGTTCTTTTTATTATAGTGTTCTTCTTATTGTGCTGTCTCTTCGGTAACATTTTCTGAGCTTCTTTACTCTGAGTAACTCCTTGCATCTTAGTCTTGCTTGGGGTGAAATGATTTAAAAAAAAACAAAAAACAAATCCTTACGCTTCACTTCATTTAAGCTTCTGCTATCCCGCTGTTCATCTTACAGACATTGGCTTTGCAAATGTTAGACTTGTCTAATGTCTAAATAGTAGGAGTCTTGAAAATTCACAAGCATTAATATAGAAAACAACAATAAGAAAGACTAATTTTAATTTTATTTTGGCGGGGAGAGGGCAAATAACCAGAGCAATTCTGAAGACAACGCATCCAAGGCAAGAAATCTTTATAAATACAGATCTCAACAGTAAGAACAGATAATAAATCAAAGCCGTGGTCAACTGCAGTTGAGATTAGAAAGAGTCATTGTGAATTAATAGGAGTAAATATGTTCACCTATCACCTGGCTCACACTCCTCCTCGGTCTTTTGAACAGGAGTAGAGGTTTATCCCTTGTTTCCAGTTTGAATCCAGTGAATAAAAAATAGAAAAAGGATTTGTGGGTGATGAATTATTTTCCACTCTACAACCTCTTTCCTCAGATGAAATGTCACAAGCTTCTCATTACTCTATCACTATTTCCATGGCATATTTAATAGGAGTAGATAGATTCCCCTATAATCCAGTTCACATATTCTCACTGGCTTTTTGAACAGGATTAGGGGTTTATCCCTTGTTCCCTGTTTAGGATTAGGTTTCTGGTTCCTTTTAAAGTCTGTTCATTCTCTTGTTTTCCTCAAACACAACAATCGTGAACTCTTTAAGTCTAGAATTAACCATTATCTTTCCTGCATAGCCCCATGAACATCACTTCTTGCCTTTATGTTCATACAACACTGTAACCCTCTACTTTGAGTGGCTCTTGGGCCTTGTACTGGGTGAACATCAATTAAAAAAAATGCATTCTGACAAGCTACATTCCTTGGTCTCACCAGCCCTAACATTTGTAGTTAGGACCTGCCATGTCATATACGCAAGGAAAATCATCCTCATTTCCTTTGTATTCCATTAGTAAGAAGGAAGTTCCAATCAGACAAGTTCTTCCCAAGAAATGCTGCTTTGTGGAACAGACTCTTTGGCAGAATGTTTTCCCCGATCATTACAATCTTGATTTCTTCAAGTCTAGGGTTGATCATTAGCTGTTCTGCATAACTTCATAAACTCGCTTTTTGCCTTTTCTTAGGCTCATACACCACACAGTAACCCTCTACCCTGAGTGACTTTGAGGCCTTGTATTAGGTGAACATAAGTATAAAGAAAACACAACAATGCATTTCCTCACCTGATTTATTTAACCTTTACAGTGAGGTGATCCTAAAAGAACTAGAAGTCCTACCAGGATTTATTCTTGGTAGACACAATATACACACATGACACTGTGTTGAAGGCAGAGAATCTTCAGAAAATATCCATTTTGACTCAAAAGAACTGTTTGTGTGACCTTGATGCAATTTAGCAACCAGTCAGAGGGGACCTTACTACTCATGCATGAAGAGACACTTTCTGATGGGGGGTTACTCAGTCACTGAACAAGCTTCTGCTGTGAATGCGGGAATTAATTCTTTACATTTTGTGCGGAAATGTTTGGAATAGTGAAAGATGCTTTTCAAAAGCTAAACAGAGTAATAAGAAACAGGAAGCTGTTATGTAAAACTCTTTTATGACAGTGAATGCTGAACAACTTTCTCACAGATGAAGAGGAGAATTAAGGTAGCAGAGATGTGGGTCTACAGAAGGATACTGAGAATACTATGAACAGAATATATGAGCAACAAAGAAGTTTTAAAGAACTGATTTGATGGATTCATTTTTTTTTTTACAGGTTATCAACACTTTGCAGGTTATTCTTCAAAAAATATTTTTAGATTGTAAGAATTTATTTTGGTGCATTTGTGGGGGGATGATAGTAATGGTTTACTGATACAATTCTTACTAACCCATAGTTATGGGGAAAAGAGGCAGATTCATACATTTCTCAAGAGTATTTGCACATAAGTGGACATACCAAATGCAACAAAAAATTGTAACTCAGACCTCCAATTACCGATTCTAAGCCTTTATCCATTATAACACCCACACATCTAAACTTGTTATTCCCAAGCGGTCACCCTTCTAGATACTGACCAGGCTCGACATTGCTCAACTTTTGTGTTCATACAGGAACCATTGTTTCAACATGATATGGACATAAGCAGTTTTAAAGGAAATAGGGACTAAGAGAACACATTTAAAATCAGGAAGATATTTTATTTTTTTTTTACATGTTGTATAATGGTGGTATTTAAAAAAAAAACAACTTCATTTTTCTGGTGATTATTAAAATATTAGTGTTACCAAAATCTGAAGGAGCATTGAAATAATGAAAGATGGTGAAAGAAAAGGGAAAATTTCATTAGAAACCAAAAAAAAAAAAAAAAGTTGAACTGTTATGTTGGTTGGCTGATTTTATTTAGTGGCATAACAACACATCTATGGGTTATTTAATGCCAAAATCTAAATATTTTGAGCAATTTCATTGCTTTATCTACAGATAAAATGTATTGTTGGTCATTTTGCTAGAAAATATATTGTTGGTCATTCTACTATAGCTAGGTATTGTTGGCATTTTTTTAAATATTAACTGTATTGCTGGTATTTTTATACTTTCATAGAGTCTTGTTTTTGTTTGAGAGTTCACTATTTGCCCATAGCTAGGACCCTAACAGGTGCTAGCACCACAAGAGCTGTTATATAATATCAATCTTCCTATATGGCATTGAATGCTGAACAATTTCCTCACAAATGAAGAGGAGACTTGAAGCAACAGGGATGTGGTTCTACAGAAGGATGCTGAGAATGCCATCAATGGAGTATGGGAGCAACGAGGAAATTTATTTAGTGATATCAAGATGGATAAATTGGAAGACACTGTAGAGATAATAGTTAAATTGTCCAAAGTATTTATCAAAGGGAAACAGGACCTCCAATGTCTACAAAAGAAAATGAGCCCTAAAGCCTATAAGCCTGTGCTTAAAACAAATATGAAATTTCTGTCTATATCGCTGAGATGTGGTATTATGATTTATGGCACATGGAACTAGAATAATCTACCCCCATGGACCAAATAAAGGGTTCAAAATTCCAATCACCTGAAGAAGGCTGGAGCATACAACAGCCAAAATGTTGTGAATATGGCAATGAAGATGAGGACAATTCGAATAATGTAAATAATTACAATACCTCATCTGAGAAATATAGACACATATTGGAATAATGTAAATAGATATGAAATTTTACAAAAAAAGCACACCAGATAACTATTCAAAGGATATGCAGGTGGCTTAATGGTTAGCAGTTCAGAATGAGAAATTGAAGAGCAGAGTTCAAATTCCAGTAGAGCTTGTTGTATTCACTTTTTGCACACATTCCCTTTGGGAAAGGTATGAATCCATCTCTTCTCCCCCAGATATGAGTTAAATAGTTGGGCAGACTCATCAGTTGACAACAAGTCTACGAGAAGGAAAACTGAATTCAAAACAAATTAGGCATGGGACTAACAATGCTATCCCACAAAAAAGTTTACTTACTATAGAAACTACAGCATCGGCACTTTACGCGTTGAGAGATGTAGTCCCAATGGAGCCCGCAGGAGTAAGTATTTAAAAGAACACACAACATATTGCTATAAAGTTGAAAATTGATAACAGCAAAATGGCTAAATATATTACTACTGAAACAAATTTAATGTTTCTTATAGAATGCATAGACTAAATGGAAAAATGAGAATTGTAGCGAATGTACCGTCAGTCAGAGATTTGGTAAGTCAAACAGATTGAGCGTGGTTTGAACCCTGTGAGCCTGGAATACTAACAGTGATGGATTGACTTTGCTTAAGTTTTGATATAATAATTATATTGTTCATTGATTATTGGTAGCCACAATCTTAACAACATAAGATATGCAGATGATAGTTTTGATAGCCTCGGAAAGAAAACTACCAGGACTTCTGCAGAAGGTAGTAAAGGAAAACAAGAAGAAATGACTAAACACCAATTGTAAGAAGACAATGTATGTTTTTCCTGCAAAAGGGATGGCCCAATGTGCAAATTTACAAATTGGAAATACCAAAATGAAGAAAAGAATTAAAATTTAATATCTATGTTGTTTTAACAGAGGACAGAAAAGGTAACACCAAAATCTGAAGGCACATTGGGATAGCAAACTATGCCTTCCAGAAGCTAAGCGAAGTATTAAGGATCAGGAAAATTTCATTAGAAACAAATAAATGAGTATCAATTGAAAACAAGCAGTTCAAGTGCAACAGTAGAGAAGTCGTAACCTCTGATATTCCTCTCCCAGATTCATTTGGATACTCTGCTTTCAGCAAGAACACAAATCCCCATGTGAAGTGGATGGGTAACTGGTCATCCTCAGGTCATCTGTTCTGTCTTTCCCTTGCTTCCTCCAAGAGCTGATGCCTAATGTAGCTCCCAATCCAAAAATAAAATGATTAAAAAGGAAACTTTAAAAAATTGTCTGTCATTGAGTTTGTTGATGCAACATTGGGGTTCCTACTGAAATACTGGTGATTGACCACGAGAACCCAGGAACAACATGCAATAATACAATCCTAATTTTTCTTTTCTACTGCCTGAACTATTTAGTTTGGTAATGCAGAAAAGGTAAACTGAAACTATAACCTCTTATCTGGTTAAAAAAGAAAAAGAAAAACTCTCAAAAAAAAAAAAAAAAAAAAAAAAAAAACTCATCTGGTAAAAGAAAAATTCTATGAAAACAAAAACTTTTAAAGAGGAATTTGAATAAAAAAATACAGCTACCATAAATGGCAACTTAAATGAGAGAAAAGAAATATTTGAAAAATCTGACTAATTTTTGTTCCTCTCTCCTCAAAGGAAATAAAATACTGTGCACAATGACTAAAAGAATGTTGGGAAAATGAGAATAAGAAATACACATATATTAACATATGTATATTTATACTATAAACAGATCACACAGAGATCCAGCAACCATTCCTTTAGTGTACACAGAAGTTGCCTCAATTTAATAAAAATTGTCTCAAGAACTTTCAGATGAAAGTCATAATGTAATTTACTCAACACAAAAATCATATCCTCATGGCAGGCCAAAGCACACTGCTGATTATTATTATTAAATTCTCTCCTGTATTTTCAATTTAGTTTACGATAAGCAGAAAACATATAGATGTTGTATGACACTATGACTGACATCACAGGTTGACTGGCAGTCTACTTTTTATTTCTAAAGAAAGAAAAATATTTTCATGTTCAAACAATTCAATACCATGAATTATCTTATAGAGTATAGTGTGAGAGGTGAAATTGTAAGTTTGGATGGGATTGGTTATTAGGTACAGTCTTATGTCTGTTTAATTTAAGTGTTCATTTGATAAAGGAATTTTTCAGGTAAAATGAGTGACACAAAGCAAATCTTTATAGGTCAGATTTGTGTTAATCAGGGATATAACACATATAGAATTGATGATGACACCTGTGATAATCAAGTCAAATGAGGGGGAGTTTCCAAAACATGGAAAATGTTCCACTGAAAGTGGATATGAGTGATGCAATGCCACAATTTTGATTGGCCCGTCATTGAGAGAAGGTTTTCAAAAGTCACGATACACAAGTATATGCAATATTTATAATGAACACTAAAGTCCATCTTGGAAATGAATGACAAGTCATTTTGTAAAGTTTGATTTTTAAAGCTAAATATACAATTTACTTAATTCCATTAAGCAAGAACAACCAAATTGAATAAGATGGTGATAAACATCAATGATAAAACTACATTTGATGTTTCAGTTTTATGCAATATTTGCACACACATAGAGCCAAATTTATATATATTAAATTTTAGAATTTCAAGCACACGTATATAAACTTTGAGATTTTGTTGTAAGCCGAAAGAAGCAGTCCGAACTTTTTAATTATTTTTATTCTACAAAATGTGTGCTCAAAATTGAAAGTTTTGTCATGCAATCTAAGGGAGGTAATTCAGTATTTTGGGTTGTGCGTCTCGTGTGATGGAAATCGATGCGGAAAGTGGAATCGACAGAGTTCAAATTGCGGACTAATCCGTTGCATTCACTTTCACACTAATGTCCGTTGGAAAGATATGAATCTGTCTCTTCTACACCTAAACCAGCTATGGGTTAAATAGCAGAGTAGAATGAACTCTCTAGGAATGGGTTTACAGTCTACCTAACTGCTCTAAAAAGGAAGTCTAAATTTAAAAAAGTAAGATCGTGGTTAAAAGGCAATGAGAACCATTTCTCAACTCTCTTTCTTTCCCAAGAATGCATTACAATTCACAGATAAAAAAAGGGATATGGCATTTTTTAAAATCAGTATTTAATAAATAGTAAATAAATAATGATTTAAAAAATATTAACATACGAAACATTTCACACGCTAAAACTCAAAGATAAAAAAAATATTTATATTTTTTATTTTATTGAATTGTCAGCTTATTAGATAATTAGATTTTTTTTAATACGAAAAGTGCTCCATATTGGACATACTAACTACCATAAGCCATTATCCTAAAAAAAAAAAAAAAAAAAAAAAAGAACCTCCGGTATGTGCAGCATGCCAAGAAGGGCCACAAACTATAAAAAAAAAAAAAAACATACTGACAAACTGCAGCAATTTTATTTAATTCAATCCGCTTAAAATACTACCAAACAACAAACTTTAAAGATTTTTCTCAAAATTCTGATCCACTTTACTTACTTTATTCCAGTTTCTATGAAAAACTGATCTCAGAAATATAATTTAAAAAAATATATTATAACCGTAACTAACAACAGTACAAAAGATTTTTGACAGTTTCAAAGCTTTATTTAGGAAGAAACATTAAATTTTTTCGGCATCAAATGATCCGATGTCATATAAAAAAAAAAAAAAAAAAAAAAAAATCCCTAACTTCGCTGTATGGAATTTAATTTAAATTATTACTTTCGTTTTGCTTTTGCACTTTACCTCCCTTAACAATCATTCAGTAACCCTCTACCTTGAGTGACTCTGGGTCGTTGTATTTGAGGAACAATAATGTATCAAAAAATAAATAAATAAAAATAAAAAAAATAGACTTAATAAGCAGATGATAAATCGCTAATGCTTTTCCCAAGTGTACCCAATAAACGGTAGTCAAGCCGTTCAACTAACTGAGGCACCTTTCGAAGAACACTGAACAAGAACAACACTACACATCAGTTGTTTAATTTTTTTATCATCTAAAATTAAAAATAAGCTATAAAGAATAAGATTTTTCTTGGTAAAAGTCTAGAATCGGAGCCATAAAATAGGAACCATAATTTGCGAGTTAATTTTTTTTTTTTTTTTTTTTTTCGTTTATTATTGTTTTTTTTTTTTTTTTTTAAAAATATATTTTCGAAATTTTCACTAATTCAGATATTCCCAGTCTTGTTGGTTCTTTTTTTCTCTAAGAAAACTCTTTAAGTCAGTTATTCTATAGTTTGAGTATGAAATATTCGTAAATAAACAAAATTATTTTCATGAATTAACTTTGTGATTGTACCTCAGATCATTTTTTTTAATAAGCAGACCAGTGTCCGGAAAATTCGATAATTTTGACAAGTAGGAAAATTCGGTAACTACGAAAGTCTATTGAAAATTGATTTTAGGGCCGTTCTGGAGTGGGGATCTGGGGGGCTAAGCTTCCTCTTCTGTATTTTTTAAATAGAAATGCAGATTAGTTTTTGCTTCTTTTAAAATGAAATAATATATTTACATTACTTTTTTTTTATTAAAATAATAATTTGAAAAGAAGGTAAAAGAACTTAGATAAAAATCGATTTTACTTGCTGGAAAACAAGAATATAGTACTTATTTTTTTAAATAAGTATTTTAAAATATTGGATGGGAGTGCGGGGCTTGCCCCCCCCCCCCTAAACGCCGCATCCGAGAAGTACGATCCTGATATTGTTGTGTTTTATCTGGACTGGAATCAATGTCTTTTTGTTTTTGTTTTTTTAAAACATGGGGTGGGGCTAGTCCCGTTCAGAAAGTACGGCCCTGGTATTGTTGTAATGAGGTTTTATCTAGACCCCCATAGTAAATAACTTTTTAAAAATATTGGGGAAGGAGTCTAACCCCCACTTCTGCAAGTACGGCCCTGGTATTGTTGTAGTGGGGTTTTATCTGGATCCCTCGATTTTCACGTTATTTAAAAATATAGTGGCGGGGGCTTAGTCCCCAAATTCCCACACCAAAACGGCCCTAAAATCAATTTTCAGTCGACTTTCTTTATTTTAGTTACCGAATTTTCCTAAATTCAAGCGGACCAACCATCGCTAATGATCACAGAACCTTGTTCAATACGGATAACTACTTCTCGATCTATCAGGAACACATTTTACAAGAAGTAATTTAAATTCTTAAGAATTTCTTTCAATTCCTCCAAGGAAGCTATTGTTGATGAAGCATTCGACTGCAGTTATATATTTTCTTTTGACAATCAATGTTTCATCAGTCTCCATTTTGTCTGGACCACCAATTTTATTTTTATCGTTTATTTTTTCAGTGAAGTTGCAACAGACATCCTACAAAATCTGAACCAATGATCTACTGTTTGCTTCGAATAACTAGGTAGTCACTTTTAAAATAAAATCAACCACTCAAGATATCTTTGAGTTAGGGTAGCCCAAGAAAGTGTATTAATTATTATTATTAACAAAATTGCTTTCATTTTTGTTTGTTTTTTTGTGCATGCAAATGATGTCCCCGGTTTTATGTCCCAGATTCTAGCTAGACTTTTTTATTATTATTTTTTTTTTTTACTTTTTTCTCTTTTTAGAGTACTTTGTTGAACAATTTTTAGGCCCTCTTTTTTATACCCAACCAAATCATGACGTACCTTTAGAGAAGGTAAAAAACGAGCATCTTTCTCGATGACAGTCAGGTGTCGACAATTTTTTTCAATAATGGCTTGAGTAATTCCACCTGGTCCTGGTCCAATTTCACACACATAATGATTCTTTAAGTGTGAAGCAGACCTGACGATTTTTCGACACATGTTCATATCAAGGAGAAAGTTCTGGGAAAGTTGTTTCTTCGCCCTGATACGATAAAGGCGTAGTACCTCCCCGACTGTTGCTATAGGAGGCAACTTCAGACTCGACATAATAAATGTTAAAATTTTCAGCACACTGTATTTTTGATCTTTGAAAGAATTACGGATGTTGCAATTATTAACATCTTAAAAAGCTCATGGTTACTTTAAACCGGTGACTTTCACTCGACAGTGTCGAATAAATCTTGTCCCCGATAAATATTAGGACCACCAAAAATCCAAAAATGGATGTTTTTTTCCCGAACTAAAAACAAAAAATCGCTACCTTCTATTTTAAAATATTTGACAAAAGATCAGGAAATTATCCGATTCAAATGAAATTTACAGTACTTATTCATTAAAGAATGGATGTCTTACTATTTTTTTATTATTAAAAGTTAAAAGACTTTGGAGAAATATTTTTTCACCTTTCACCCCCACTTTTCGATATTGTGAGTGTACTAATTTTGGGGAATGTTCGTAATTTTTTTTTTTTTTTTTTTTTTGTTATATAAAGAAAAATCCCTGACGATATTATTTCAGCGAAAAGTTTATGCCAATATGCAACAGCAAATGTAAACGTACGGTAAATTCAGTCGTCATCTTACCAAAAAATAATTCAATAAAGCTCGAAAAATTATTTTTTGAAAATTCGTTCTTGCATAATTTACGCGTTATTTTATTCCAGGTTGGACAGAAATTTTAATAAAATCTCTACACTTTATTTTTTAAAAATGACTTGTAATTTTTCAGTGAGATGCTGAAATGAAAATTAATCTCGTTGTTTGTCACAGGAGTTTCTTTTAAAGACGTGTTTGAAGATTCAAAAAACGTAAAATTTAATGTCATTTTTTAGTGGGAACCTTTTTTAAAAGAATTTTATTTTATTTTTTCCTTTTAGCAACTAGTTTTAGTAAGTATTGTACATATTGTAACAATAGGGACATAATTATCTCGCTTTGATTGACCACTATTCAATATCGGAAGTATTATTAATAATAATTAATAATTCAATATCGGAAGAGTATTATTAATTATTATTAATAATACTCTTCCGATATTGAATTATAATTTCATCCGTTTGATCAGTTTTTGTATAAAAGCACTGTTTTCGCTCCATCGATACGAGTGAGTTTTTTTTTTCGCGTGTCTCTTTTTCCTGCATTTAAGAATATTGTAAGAATTACGACGAAACTATTTCATTTGTTTAAAAAATACTTTACAGACACTGTAATGTTTCTAAAATTTACTCTCAGAATAAATGTTTTTCCTTATAATTTTTTTTTTTAGGTAACGCTTTAACGCCTTCAAATTTATTCAATTAAGTTTTAATGAAAGCATTTAAAGTTTAAACTATTTGTAGTGTGGTAGTGATTATCTCCCCTTATACATATTTCGTAAGTAAGCCCAGTAGAACACGCTTCCTTCAGTTAATTTAGATTGCGCTCGTTTTCTCACTACAATAATAGGGTTTAAAAATTATTTTAAGCATATGTAACAGATTCTTGATTATTACACTGCTGGTCTTTCATATATCTTTAGGTTTGATTTTTCACATTTTTGGACAGGGGTAACAGTATTTCTATGTGTCCTTTGACCTCACAGGATACTGTATTGATCATCATCATCATCACACACATACATACATACTTACACAAATTTAAATTATACAACAACAAGCATTCATTGGATAATAAATCAACACTACTTTGTAATAGACAATTTTATAATTGCTATATTTTCATGTATCAGGTCATCCCATAAGTTCTGTCCGAATTTTGAATAAAGAAAACAATGTTACATTTAATTACAGATTCAATCAACAATGTATTTTCCCTGATTATCTATGACTTCCTTCCATCTATTAGCAAGCTTACTAATTCCATTGCTGTAAAATTCTTTTGGCTTTGATTCAAAGAACTCACAAATGTCAGTTTTAACCTCTTCCTGTGTTACAAAAGCTGTTTCTTCCAAATGATTCTGTAAGCTACAAAACAAATCTGAAGGAGCAAGATCGGGAGAATAAGGTGGATGAGGAATTTTCTCCCAACCAAGTCCGATCTTTTGTGACGTGATTCTTGCTGTATTGGGGTCACGCATTGTCCTGATGAAACATCACCTTTTTCGATTCAGTAGAGCAGGTCTTTTTTTCCTCAAAGCTTGCTTCAAATGCTCTAATTGCTGAGCATTAATTGTTGCATTAGGTGGTAAGAATTCAAAGTGGATTATTCCTTGGCGATCCCACCAGATTGAAAGAAGAACCTTTTGCCCATGAAGTTCCCTTCTTGGCTGTGGCTGGGGTCCTTCCTCTTCACCAAGCCACTGTCTACGACGCTTAACATTTCGATAAAAGATCCATTTTTCATCACCAGTCACAAGTCTATCCAAAAAAGGTGAAACAAGTTGGTGAGAATGGAGAGAAGAGCAGATGTCAACTCGGGATTTGAAGTTGTTTTCAGACAATTCATGAGGCACCAATTTTCCAAGTTTAGGAACTTTTCCAAGTTGTTGAAGATGACGATGAACAGTTGTATAATTTGAACTGAGAACCATTGCCAATTCCTCAACTTGTGGGGTTCAGCATACCCGGATTAAAGGAAACTTTAATATGGGATACCCTGCCCACAAAATACAACGCAAATTTCAAGAAACAACACGATAAGGAACGTTTGTAGAAAATAGAACATTGTATATTTATTATCTTGTGAATAGGGTAAAAAAGATTAATGCTTTAGTTCGTTTAAGCAAAATGTGATTTTGATAAAAATGTCTGTGTTCGCTGTCTTAGAAGAGTAATGTCTGTTTCTTTTGTTTTTGTATATGTGTAAAGGAAAAAGGGGCTATCAATTTAAGTTGAAAAAGAGAGTGTGAATGAGGAATAAAGATAAAAGGAAAATGTAATTATGAATTGTTTTGTAGTCAGTTGTAAATTTGTTGTTGTTGTTGTTGTTGTCCTTTCCTACTCCACTTTCGGCTCTTTGTGTCGGGTTGAGTCAGTGATGAAATTTACTGTCAATCTTCTGTGATCTTTGCGCCCTTCTGACTTGGCAACTGACTTGAAACTCTGTATTTATTGTTGACTTTTTTTCACACTGGCTCGTTATCTTTTTTTTGGTTTAGCAAATCGTCTCCTTTCATTGGTCAGAAAATTAATTTCACACCTTATTGCGAAATCTTTTTTTAATCGTTTTGATCCGATTTTGTGGGTGTGCAAATCTACTTTGTGTTTTTTAGTCACTTGTTAGAATGATATAGGATTTGTATCCTATAAACTGATAAAGGGCTGCTTCAAGAAGCTTATCATCAAACTCAACTGGACGTCCGGTTCGATCTTCATCTTCAAGGGTGAAATCTCCACCTCTGAATTTTGCAAACCATCTTCTGCAAGTTCTTTCATTCACACATCCTCTCCATAAACTGAATGAATGTTTCTAGCCGCTTCACTGCTGAGTTTCCTTTCTTGAACTCATAAAGCATTATGTGCCTCAAATGATTCTTGGGTACTTCCATGTTAGCAGGGTTTTAATCAAACAAAAATTTAATTTTATTGTTCTCTGAAATAAAATTTGATCAGTTTAAATGCATCTAAACATAAAAATAATGTTCAGCTCCATTAGACATTATAAAATACTCTTTAAATTTTGTTCATTTTAACAAAAAGTTAAAATTCGGACAGAACTTATGGGATGACCTTATAGAATCGTCAATGTTTGTCTACTCAGCCCCGCTAAAAATAGACTCTTCTATAAGAATTAGCTTTGACCAATCAACACCACACATTGTGAAACTCGGCTTGTCATTGGTCGAGACGACCCTAGAATGTGTATCCATGGTCAAAAAATCTGTTTTCCCACCAGGCCACTGGGAGCCTACTTTGGTTTCCCAAATCAAATAAAAGGACGAATTTCAGTCCAATTCACCAGAGAGATGCCCCTTAACTCCACGCCAGTCAAAACTCTGACTTTGCTGCGTAAAAATATTCTCTGACTCAGCAACCTTTGGGCACACTCTATCTCTCTCTAGAACATTTCTCAAACTTCACTTACTATACTTTCAAAGTGATATTTCTCACTACATGACAAGTATCAGTAACTAACAATCTATTTTTCTCAAGCAGATAAAGGTACGCAACTTTGAACAACTTTGAATATTTGTATAAACACACTTACATACATACACTAACGATTCAACCTCAACACCGAACATTTTTGTAAATGATCAAACAAACAGTTTAATTCTGTGAACAAATCTAATCAATACCTGCAAACGAACCCAAACATTCACAACAACACAATACACAATTAAATACACTAATCCTCATTTATCCATCAAATCTTAAACCCACAGTATATTAAATTGTATATAAATTGATGTTATTGTTATGCATTCAACTTTTGTCTTGTTTTCAACTTTATTTGCATGATTTGTTCCAAGTATTTGTTTTAAATAATTGTTGTGGACGAATGTTGTAGAACACGGCCTCGAAATTCCTTCTGATCAATTTAAACACAATCACCAGTCTGCAACAACCTGATATAAACATGAGTGTAAGGTGTCTTGGCAAGTCATTGCAGTTAAACATTAGCTTGGTTTTTAGCACTAAAATCAGTATTAAAATTAATGCCGAGACATAAAAGGATTTCTATCCCTTGCAAGGAATGAGAGAAGAGAGAACGTCATCTCTCTCATCCTGATTATAGAAAAAAGCACATGAAAAAATAAACAAGACTCAAAACTACAATGTGAAATTTGAAGCAGACAAACATTTATTGCATAAAAATTAAAGCAGTATAACAAAATACAATTTTTATATAAAAGGCTTGCACACAAATTTCCTTTTGTGTACCTTTTTAGTAAAGGCAGATAAAATATATAAAAACTTTTACAGACATTTACAATACAATCTTCAAATATTGGAAAACCCTTCAGAAGGTAATGCGAAAACTTTAAATAAGGTTTTAAAAAAGGTGTACTCACCTAATCAAAAGATGAAAAAGACAGAAGGAGGATTTGGTAAAACCACATGCGTTACTGGGACTTTTAGCAATTTTTTCTTCATTAGAACATAGTTTTGTTCTTGTTTCACTTGATTAACATTTTTTTCCATTTACTTCTGTGAGAAAAAGCCCAGCTTATCCAAAGCTGATAGCAAAAAATAGCTTTTCATTACACCATCTAGTCAAAATTTTTATGAAATTCTGGTCAGTACCATTAGGATCTGAATTTTCATCCTTACTTTTTTTTTTTTATTTTCAGATTCATTTTCTCAGCTATGTTTTTGGCCTCCATTATTAATGTCTGAACAAAAAATATTACAAGGATTTTTTTTGCCTGAGAGGAAATGGGAGAGAACTTCACCTCTCTTATCCCAATTATAGAAAAAGGCACATGCAAAAACAAACAAGAATTGAAGCTACTAAGTGAAATTTTAAAATGGACAAATATTTATTGCATAAATATTAAAGCAATATAACAAAATACAATTTTTACATAAAAGGCTTGGACAAAAACTTTCTTTTGTACAGCTCATTAAAAAAAAGGCAAGATAACATATCTAAATAAGAAAATTATAGGCTCTTAAAGATAGTCAATACAAATTTCCAGTAAAGATAATACAAAACCTTTAGATAAGGGTAAAAATACTCTTTAAAAAAGTGCACCCACCTAAAGACAAAGAAAAACAATGCTTTAGCAACATTCACTTACATCACTAGGACTTTTAACAAGTCTTCTGAGGGAAAAAGTCCAGCTCATACACAGGTGACTGTCAAAAATAGTTTTTTCTTCTAGAACTTTATTTTTCTGCTTTCAGGATAACATTTTCATGTCTGTTTGACTTCAGCAAAATTTTCTTTACATCCTGAAGTTATCCAACCCATCTTATAATATATATAAGAGAGGCTCCAGACGGATCTTAACTTTAAATTTACATGGGAGGTAGCCACTCTTTTGAATGAATAATAAATACAAAGTGTATATATTTTTTTAAATTTGAAAAATAATATCACAAACTGTGCAGCTTGACCAAGTGGTTCTTTTTGAGTCAATTCTAAATTTAGAAACTTTAACAGACAAATGTAGCACATTAAATTTATTTTTTATAAACCATGTAGCTTTCTTTTAAATACACTTCTCCCAAAAATTAAGCATAAAAGACAAACCTAGACTATTATAATATTTATCTATTTATCTACACTTTTATTTTATTAATTATTGTTTTTAATTATTTTATATTATTTAAGTATAACAAAAAATAATAAACAAAGGTGAAAGTTGTGTCTTTGAGGTGGGAGATGACTCAATGAAAGATAACCATGTAGGTGGGAATTTCTAGAAACAGAGTTCAAACAATCCAAAAGACATTTGCTACTAGTGGAAGTGTTTTAAACACAAGGAAAACTATAAAACCACAAAAATTAAACAAAATAGATGAAAGAAAGATTGTGAGAGTTTCAGGAGTAGTCAATCTAAAATTAACAACTGAGAAGTGAATGCTATTTTAACAGAGGTTTCAGTTGATCCAGTACACAGAGCATTATGAAAAAAACAACTTGAATGGGCATATAGCAGCAAAAAAAAGCATCATTAGCCCAAAAATATCAGAATAGAAGAAAGGGGTCAAAAGAACATTACATGGGATGCTGGAAAGTGGCAAAAAGTAATTTTTAGTGATGAAAGCAAAATAGAGTTATAATTAAAGGCATAAGAATTGTTGTATCCTTACAAACAGACAAAGGTGGTACTCAAGTGAAGGAACAGCAACACACACATTGATGAAAGAAAAAGAGGTTTATTGTCAAAGAGAATACACTACTGAAAGACAACGAATCAGGTGGCAGGCTAGGAATTCCTGAAGCAAGGTTATTTACCTTACCTCCCCGTGATGCAAAATGTGGTACAAGGCCATTTTTTAATGTGGGGCCAAAATGAGTCCATAGGCCCAGGCAAAAATTCCCCATAGACCACATATAACCACAGGGTCGGGTAACTGTATAAAAGCAATACCAATCCATTTCAGTTATCTGTTTGGATTGGTATTGCTTTTATGTCCATCGTCTTTTTCATGTTGAATTGTATATGGTCTATGTTAATTATATTTTATGAATATGTCCTGAAGATGGTCTATTAGACCGAAACGTCCAACGTTGACATTAAACATTAAAGCAGCATAATCGCATGTTAGGATTTTTGTTTGTTTTTTCAGTATATTTTTCTTCATATATATATATATATATATATATATATATATCCACATACACATGTATACACATGCTGAGGCAATTATAAGGAGAAAATTAAAACAATTAAGGAAGATAAAAAACAGAGTGTAATATTCTGATATATAATGGCAAAAAAAATGAAAAACAATGGAAATCAAGTTAAATACATGAAATTTAAAATAAATAATAATCAAAAGTGTTCGTTTCAAATTGGCAGTATCCACCAGAAGATGAATATCAGATCAAGAAAGATTTGTTAATACCAACATTCCAGATATGAGTGAGAATATTTAGCTCAGGCCGTACTGGTTGTGGGATATGATGTGAATGCCAAATTTGGTTCTTTTTTTTTTAACTAGTTTTACATTTCTATCTTTTTTAAATATTTGTGGCATTTATATGCTTTGCTGGAAGAAAACATCAGATCAAACATTTGGTACCCAGCGTACCACACTTGATAGTCATCCATTAAAATGTAATATTGGGAATGAAAACTAAATTAATGTACAAGCAAGCATTTTATGCAGACACACACATGGGCTGAAGGCAAGTATTAACAAAAAAATTAAAACAATGAAGGAAGAAAAAATATAGAGTAATATTCGGAAATAGATAGCAAAAAAATTATAAACAACAGAAATAGAGATAGATACAGACTGAGATAGATAGATAGATAGATAGATAGATAGATAGATAGATAGATAGATAGATATGAAAAGACTGGCATAGATCAATTGTGAACTGTGATAGATTGATCACTGATAGATGAATATGAGCTGAGATTATAGAGATGAAACAAAAATACACAGATAGATGTGAACAGACAGAGATAGATAAATGTGAACAGATGGGGATAGAGAGATAGACGTGAATATGCTAAGACTGATAAAAAGATAGATAGATAGATAGATAGATAGATAGATAGATAGATAGATAGATAGATATGAAGAGACTGAGATAGATAAATGGATAGAAAGATATGAACAGTGAGATAGATAGATAGATAGATAGATAGATAGATAGATAGATAGATAGATAGATAGATAGATAGATATGAAGAGACTGAGAGGGGATAAATGGATAGAAAGATATGAACAGTGAAATAGATAGATAGATAGATAGATAGATAGATAGATAGATAGATAGATAGATAGATATGAAGAGACTGAGAGGGGATAAATAGATAGAAAGATATGAACAGTGAAATAGATAGATAGATAGATAGATAGATAGATAGATAGATAGATAGATATGAAAAGACTGACACAGATCAATGTGAACTGTAATTCATCAATTGATCTAAGATTATGGATATGAACAAACTAAGATACACAGATAGATTTGAACAGACAGAGATAAAAAGATAGATATGAATATACTGACAGATAAAAAAGGTCAATATATATATATATATATATATATATATACATGAATACAAATAAAATAAAATTACAGCAACCAAAAACACTATTTTTTAAAAAGTGTTCAATCCAATGTAGAGCAAGTAATATTTATTTAAAAATTATAACATAAGTATATTACGACATCACTACAAAAATAGCCATTTTTGTTTCTAAATAAAATGGCTATTTTAATAATGATGTTATAACATATTAACATTATAATTTTAAATAATTATATATATATATATATATATATATATATATATATATATATATATATATATATATATATTATAAAAGATATTTTAAAAAAAGTACATATGCTTTGTTATAATAAATGCATCATCAAGTTCTCTGTGGATCAATTTTAATAATTAATATTACTAGGATACACCCAGATTATATACCAACGGATTGATTACCTGTACTAAATATATATATATAGATATATAGATATATATATATATATGTATATAAATAAAAGGAAAGAACAACAAGATATATAATCCGGTGTTCTTATAGATATTTTTATTTTTACAAAATAGTGCTCAATGTAAATTTACAGAGCATTAATATTATAAATTAATTGATTTAAAATATGTTTTTTTCGCTACACAGTTCTAACCATGTTTCAAAAATGGAAGCTAAAAGCCCCGAATTTAATTTTGTGATTAAATTAAAGACATTAGTTCCATTTCATCCTCAAGCAAATTTATATATATATATATATATATATATATATATATATAATAGATAGATAGATAGATAGATAGATAGATAGATAGATAGATAGATAGATAGATAGATAGATAGATATGAACAGAATTAGATAGGTGGATTGATTGATAGATACGAACATACTGAGATAGATTGATAGATATAAAACAAACTGATGTAGATAGTTAAATATGAACTGTGATAGATTGATCAATTAATAGATGGATATCAGCTGAGATATATAGATATGAGCAAAGATACACACATAGATATGAACAAAACTGAGATAGATAGATAGATAGATAGATAGATAGATAGATAGATAGATAGATAGATAGATATGAACAGACTGAGATAGTGGATAGATTAATGGATATGAACACACTGAAATAGATAAATAGATATGAACAAGCTGAGATAGACTGAGATATGAACAGACTCATGTAGATAGATATGAACTGTGACAGATTGATCAATTGATACATGAATATGAGCTGTGTTATATAGATATAAACAAACTAAGATACACATAGATATGAACAAACTGAGATAGATAGATAGATAGATAGATAGATAGATAGATAGATAGATAGATATGAACTGACTGAGATAAAAAGATAGATATGAATTTACTAAGACAGATAAAAAGGTCGATACATAAATAGATATGAAGAGACTAAGATAGATAAATAGATAGAAAGATAGATATGAACAGTGTGAGACCACTAACAAGATAGCAAGCAACCTATCTCTCTGGCTAAATAAATAGAGAGAGAAAAAAAGAAAAATAAGGGTGGAGAAAAAAGAGTGGGAATGAAAGAGATGAAGGTATAAATGCAGTTTCTATTCATACTTCAGTCATGACTGCTTCAACACAAAGCCATATTTATGGAGCATTCAATGTAGAATGAATTTGATGTCTCTAACATTTATCACCAAAATTTCTTGCTTATCTTTCTATATAAGTTGTTTATATAATAAAGCCACTTGGAACATAATAGTTCCACAAACTAATCAACACTATAAACCAACACAACAGACTACTTATTATGACATATTGAAATATGAAATAATGAGAAAAAATAATTAAGAGACAGGGAATGTGTAAAATGTGTATTAAGAGAATCAATTCCGATTGGTTAACAATTCAGCCAATGAGAATTTATAATTCTATTAGCTAGTTATGCTAGTTACTTTCAGAAGTTTTATAAATTTCATCAGCGATAGACTGCCAACAGCCATAGTTGGTATTTAATAGTTTAAGCAGCTGCAACTGCATCTCTTGAAATTCACATCCTTACTGCATTACTTCAGTCAAATTTTCCTTCTCATCAAGGTAAGTACTGTTATTTTTCAGATGTTAGAAAATCATTTCATTTCTTTTGTTCTTTGTCTAGATTAGATTTTTAATTACATAATGGTTTCTAGTTAAAAATAAAATAAAATGACTTTTAGTAAGTATGTAAATGTTTTCTGCTAATTTTTTGTTGATCCCGACTTGCCTCAATTTTTTCTTCTCTTAGATAAAGAATACTCCATGATTTTCTGAACATAATTATAGTATTTTTTCTCTGGAAAATTATCTGGAACTATCAATGTATAATACTAATGATGTCACATCACCGAAATTCCACGAAAAGAACATTTTTAGAAGTTGTTCATTTTATTTTATTCTTTTGCTTTCTACTGCAATTAAAAAGTAATTTTACCACTTGAATTGACCCAGATATCAGATATGATTCCGTAAAGAGAAAAAAATGAAAAATGAATGCTTGAATACATATATATATATATATATATATATATATATATATATATATGAGTGTGTGTGTGTGTACAAGTGTGTGTACGTGTGTGTGTGTGCGTGCATGTGTGAATCAATAATCAGTAACTGTCATCTAGAAACATGATTAGGAGAATAATAAAATGTAGACTACTTTTAAAATAAGACCCAACCATCCGTTAAATTAAAAAATATAAAGCAGGTTAAACCTTAAAAATAAAAAAAAATATATTAGTTTATTTCCAAACTTTTCTTGTTTTTTATAAAGTTTTTTTTAATTTAAAATGAATATGTGATCCAGTTTTTTTATAATAAAGTTAGAGTGAAGAGGAAAATGAAATAGACATGTCTTTGACGAGATAAAGTCAATTAAAGAAAATTATTTCCCTTTCAGTGAACCACAAAAGATTAAAATCTTTTCCCAGATTTTTTTTATTTTTGCTTAATCTTTAAATGGAGCAATGATTTTTTGGTTTACGACTTTTGGGATGTGAATTATTAATATCTATGACTCTGATATGAGATCACTTGTGAGTCAGCCAATAAGGTAATTTACATTATATGTTATACAAAAAATTATATAATTAGAGAGCCTAATATGTCTAATTGCAAACAAAATGAATCCATAATTTGATGTATACCACCTATGAATTTCAAATGCTATTGCATAAGAAATATATATATATATATATATATATATATATATATATATATATATATATATATATATATATATATATATAGATGATATCTATCTGTCTATCCAACTCAGTCTGTTCATATATATATATATATATATATATAAGTATATGATTGGTGTATATGGAATAAATTCCAATAACCGACAATTACTATCCTTAAAAGAGTGCTCAATATAGAGTAGAGCAAATATAATTATTTATTTAAAAATTATAATATAAATATATTATAAAATTATTACACCTCTGGTGTCTTTATCAAGTGATGATATTGAATGTAGATTGTAGAATAAAGGTTTTAAAAGGTTCAAATTAATTAACCACCCCTCATAAGGGGAAACACTGTCACATGAGCTGAAATGACCAATCAAATATATATATATATATAAAATAGATGTAAAACAATACTCAGATGTTACTGCTTTCCATAATAAAAAGTTTTATGTAGACGCTTAGATGTTAATGTTGTCTCAGAACCCTCAGGCAATATGTGATGTGATACTCTGTTCCTTATCATATATATATATATATGTGTGTGTGTGTGTGTGTGTGTGTGTAAAAATTCAGATATAAATAAAAATATGCCTATAAAAAGACAATATGAATAAAAAAAAAAGGAAAACTTTTCTTTAGCTATGCGTTTTATCAAATATGCTTATAACAACAAAAATTCTGAAGCAGGTATATATAAAATAAACTATCACAACTGTTCCTAACAATATATTGGGGAACTTACAGAAATTAAAAGAAAAACACATTCATTAACACAAAAAGGATCATATACATAACAATTTATCAAATGCATTACTTATACAAGTGATTAAATACTTTCTGTACATTTTCATCTAAGTAAATTGCTTCTTCTTTTAATTAGAGTAGTATTTTTTAAATCAAATTAATGGTCAGACTCATAGTGAGCAAATAATGCATTTAGTGTGTTGTTTTATATAAGTTTTCCTTCGTTATTTTATTCATATATGTGTGTGTGTGTGTAATTGTGTTTTTTATGGTTAGCAGCCACTTTTTTATACAGGTGTAATTGAAAACAACAAAGAAGTCACTAATAATCATTTTATTATATTTTTCTTGTATGTATACAAGAGATTTCTTTTTGCCACATAGAGTGTGTAAGAACAGCCAAAATGATCACACTAACTCGAAAAAAGAAATCTATAGTACATATGAAAGAAAAATAAAACACATACATTACTATACAGACATTTGAAATGACAGTAGCAAATGACATAAAGAAAACAATAGCACATAAGCTGCCACACAACAATATTACTGAAGGGGAACGTATAGCCCTTGACATGCTGACACATAGAGATGACCTAATCATAACACAGGCTGACAAAGGGGGTGCCACAGTGATCTGTGGAATCAAAGAATACATTAAAGAGGCCAGCAATCAGCAAGCCGACAAAGAAACCTATAAAAACTTATCTACATACCCTCTTCCCAAATACTAAAAAGAATTAACTAGCTCACTAAACATGATGCTTCACAAAAATCTAATCAACAAGGAAATATGCACAACACAAACACCCACAAACATCACACCTTCTCGCTTCTATCTCCTTCCCAACATACACAAAAACAACAACCCAGGGAGGCTGGTCATTCAACTGCCACAACCAAAATTTTCAAATACATATAACTTCTAGCTAAGGAATTAAAATCCTACATCAGAGACACAACAGATCTACTAAACAAAATTAATCACATACAAACAGTGCCAGAAAATGCTATTCTAGTGACTATGGACATAAGATCATTTTATTCAAACATTAAGCACATCAAAGAGCTAACTGCCCTTCAGGAAGTACTTACTAAGAGAAGATAGCAAGACCAACCTCACAGAAGTTATCATAAAGCTCATGGAGCATATTCTTACATTGAATACTTTCAACTTTAATGGAGTGCACTTACCTGCAAGTAAGAGGCTGTGCCATGAGCACCATTGCAGCTCCATTATATGCTACAATATTCATGGGAAAATTTGAGGAGACCCATATCTATCCCCTCATCAGTAGCAACTGCATATTCTATGCAAGATATATCAATGATATATTCTTTTTATACACGGGCAGTGACGACAAACTTACCCAATTCCTCATGACCCTAAACACAGTACACAACTATGAAAATTCCACAAGATCAGTAACATTTTTAGACACCAGCATTTACAGTGATGAAAACAGAAAACTATAAATGACCCTACACACTAAAATAACCGCTAGCCACATTTCTTACCCATACAAGACAGACATGCTTGTAGAGGTGTTGCGGCTTCACACTTATACACACCCATACTAATATATACACTTACACACATCATACTCACTCACTCCCTAAGAACCAAATAACACACACTTAACAGAGACACAACCCCTTTCCAGGAACTGGAAACTGTCAAAATGACCAAGGGAATTCAGAGCAGCATGAATCCATCCAGCTCTTATCTTAAATAACAGCTTAAAAGAGACTGTTTGACCAACACAAGGACTGATCAAAATTCATGTTAAAAAAATAAATAAAAAATAAAAAACAAATGAAAACTACATAATAAAGTTAATTTTCTTCATCAAGTCATTCATTTCTGTAGTTCACTGCTACTAACAAGCAGAATTTTTTTTCTCCTGATGATGGCCATGTTGGCTGAAACTAGTCAAGGAATCTAACTGAAATAATAAAAATGAAAGAATATTAGCATACAACCCAGTGTGTCTGGAGATTTTAATTTTTTAATATTTTTTATTGTTCAAAACATATATATATATACATATATATATACAAACAAGTTTGATTAAAAAGAACTAACAAAGTCTATCTGTTTAATTTTTTATTGTATTTTTTCCAGTTTTGGATAAGGTGTTCAGTATTGCACTCAAAGTTGTAGATACACTGTCTGAAATTCATATTTTGTTATTTTATTCAAGTACTTTCAACTTACACAATCATTATCAAAAAACAATGTCATGTGGTACTTATAATTTCTTTGTCTTCATCCCGGTATTCTTTGTGAAGATGGATGTTTGAAATGGTCTAGTGTAATGACCTCCACAAAAATTGCAATACCTAAGGTTTAAAATGTATTTTTAAAAATGAAAAATCTTTTTTGCTGCTTTTATTTTAGTTTTGATTTCAAGCAAATAGATTAAATATAATATTAATATCAGAATTTAAAAGATTTCTGGACATTTTATGTCTCTTTCTTTTTATTTTAATCTTCTTGAATTCTTGGATCAATTTCTTAATGTTGATATCAAATTCATTAAGGAAAGTTCCATAGTTTTTTTAATTTCATTTATTTTCCCAAGTACTTTCAATCCCATCCAAGATCATCTTCAGGGGTGAATTGCTAAGACAAAAAATTAAATTAAAAAAACAAATTGATAGCTGTAAATTTTTTTATAAATGTGCATGAAATGCAGTCTGTTATAATTACAAATATGTATGAATATGCTTCGTTATAATTAATTTAAAAATTAACTGTTAAAGCTATTATGTTTTACTAATGGAGGTAACTTTAATTTAATTGTCTATAATAGCAATGTTTTAAAATACTTAAATTGTAATTTAAACAAAAAATTACAATTAAAGTTAATTCCTTGGACATCATTATTAATATCAACATTAAGAAGTTGCTTCAAGAATTTGAGAGGATTAAAATAAAAATAGATATAATATGTCCAGATTATTCAACCAAATATACTTGAATATATACTGTATTTGACAGCATATAGGATGCCCATGTGTATAAGACACACCCCAATTTCAGCAGGGCAAATCAAGAAAAAATTAGTAATTAGTAAAATTAGTAAACCTAGATATGGCATATAAGATGCAGGGAAATTTTAAAAGATATTTTTAGTAAAAAAAAGTGTGCCTTTCAAGTTTGTTTTTGTTTTTAATTTTAAAAAAAATTAACAAACAAAAAGTAAATCACACCAAAAATATCATGGAAAATAAGGAAAAGAACATCAGCTTATAACAATCAGTCCAAAACTGCAAACTCTGCTTGGTGGAAAAAATAATTACCTTCCCAAACCAAAAGAAACTACTAAATAAATGATGAGAACTCATATAGAAATGCAGACATGAAAACAAATTTTTACTATGTTACTTAAAAATTGAAAACTGAAAAGAATAAATCAAAATAAATAAAATCAAAATAAATAAGCAAAAACAAGTAAAATTAATTAATCCAAATAAATAAAGTAAATAATAAACTAATTAACAAACCACTCCCTCCCAAATAACAGTTAGAATAAACTACCACAATGCATCACTAACCCATATATATAAATAGTCAAGAAAAAGCACAATGCATGTGACTTGACAATTGCATTTAGCATGAAACAGTCTGTCTCCTCTGAGTGTTGACTTTAACGTTCAGTTTCCAGTTACCTTTGTTACACTCACTTAGACACAAATACCCTTGTGAAATGTATGAATCCATTTTCTCTTCTTTGCTATGGGTTAAATAGAAGGACTTGTATCTGGAAAAATCAATGTTATTCTCAAAAAATAAATTTTTAATGTAATTTTCACACACAACAAAGAATTATTCTTATAATCCAAATTACATTTCTGCAAGGGTCTCGCACCCCCCATCTACAATACGTACCCCCGAATCTGTGTTACACCTCCCCCACACTCTACTACACTACAATTTTCATAAGGTAGTATTCAAATAATATACAAATTTTATTGTAATCTAATTATGTACAATAATGGATTATAGGCAATATAGGTGAACAATTCAATTAGAAAAATTGAAAATAAACACAATGTATCTAAATCCAAATTAGAGACATGTCATAATAGATTGTTCCATCTTAAATAAAACAACAATGTTTTGCAGCAATTTTTAACATCAAACTTGAGATTTTTCTTGTTAAAAAGTTCAATAATTTTCTGCATTCAACATTATCGATAAAAAATAGTGAATTTTATATAGTGTTTTTTTCAAGACTTAGCCTGAGCAAAACAAATTCACAGATTTGAGTGACCTAGCCTACCACACCCCAGAATGATGTCAAAATCTGAAAAAATGTTTTATCCTCTAATAATCATTTATGCTTAGCTTAGTTTGTAACATATATAAATGTAGGTAGAAAAAAGCAAATGTTGTTTAAATAATAAGGGTCACAAAGCACTGCGCACAGCTCCCAATCAGACTTATGGACCCCCACCCTGGTTGGGCTGTTCTGGGGTAGTATGCACCGGCCATGCATATAACATTGTATCATTTAATGGCTAGTCTATCCCTTATTACATTATACTGTTCAATGGCTATTTGATTCCATATTATATTTGCTTTAACAACATTAGTGTTTCAATAGCAGAATGTTTGGCTTATAAATTTTATTTTCATGTGATTCCAATAAAAAATGCTAATTAATTGTATGAGAAAATTTTAATGAAATATTAAAAAAAAATACTGCAAAATATTTAGTGATTTTTAATTAATGTTTATTTATTTTTAGTCATAAAAAATATAACTTGTAAAGAAACTAAACTATCAATAAGCTCCCAAAATAATTAAAAGAAATAGAGGCAATAGAATTGGTGAAAGAAAGAAAGTAAGTAAGTAATTAAGTAAGTAAGTAAGTGAGTGTTGGAAAGTGATATAATGCTAGTTTTTAGAGTCAGGAAGCCAAGGTTTTTTTTAAATATGAATATAAATAACATTAGAAAAATTTGTAAAAATGCAGTTATTAATTTAGGATTGGCAAACCTTAATAAAAAGAAATTAATTTTTATTTACCAGATGACCCATATGAACAGAACACTGAAAGTATTAAGTATAAACTGTAAAATGCAGTTTGTAATTTCATTACACGCTGTGGAGTAATTGGCCATGGTTGAGTGCAATTGGCAAAAATGCTCAACAAACGGAATTAATAAAATTTCCAATAAACAATAACAAAAGAAAGAAAAGAACAGATCAAAATAACACTAAGCATAGCTTAGATGTGGCACAAGGACAAATATATGAAGCACCCAGTGAGGATCAGTCATAACTAATTTAGTGAGACAAGCTTGCTAACCATTATACCACATTGAAGTACCCTACTAAGCAAACAGTATATATGCAGGACAAAACTAGGTGAAGCAACACTAATAAGGCAAAATGTTTACAAAGTAAGAATGGTGTTCACATGCAAAAGGGATACAGTTAAATGATTATAGTTTTCTGACTACAAGTTGAGAACAAAAATATGGCAGATGAGATGTGGCCCATTTTTATTGGTTAGGAAGAAATACCAGCATGCATCTGTATGATTTGTCTATAAATTTGGGGAGTGGGATGTTTTTAGCAATCGTTCCAGAAATTGGATTGTTGTACGCAGCCTGCTCCTGGCATTCTCTTCCATTATGATCCTTGTCAAATTTCTCCACTGCCTTTAGCAAGCAAGCTTCTTGATTTTGCTTATTGGCAGAATACAGCAGATGCTCTTATTTTTTCTGTTGTGTGGACAGGTCTTATTAACACAGTTTTGTTTTTTGTTTTAATGTTTTGGTTGATTTTTTACTTTTGTTATTGGGTTCATCCCCTCCAACCTCATTTCCTGTCATCAATTTTTTATATATTTTTCTAAAAAAGTTATAACTGCCTCTAAAGTCATTTTGTATATTATAAAATTTTTATGTCATTGGTGTTTTTGTAGGATCCCTGTGAATATGTGGTATTGTGGTATATGGCAGATTGAAAGGTGATGGATGAGTTGTTGTGGTGATTGAGTAATTGTAATGGATAAATAGGTCAGGAATCTTATTAGCTAGGTTTAGGATAGACCTACTTCCCCTTTGACCTTGTGCCAAAATTGTAAATAATTTACAATAGATATACATTCCAGAGATTGGACTCAATACAAGCCATGTTTCAAATATCTACTGATTTCACACTGATACCTAGGATATATCTATATTTTTGAGATGAGATATTGTAATTATTTATACTATTTACATTGTTTGGACTGTTGTCCTCATCTTTGTTGCTATACTGTTGCCATATCCATGATGTGTGGTGACTGGAATTTCGAATTGAACCCTTTATTTCGTCCCCTGGGGTAGGTTGTTCTAGTTCCACATGCCATGCCTCTTCCAGATGTTTCAGTTATCTCCCTCTAACTCAACTTTCCAAGTTTTTGTTCACATCTGCAGTAGCCAGGTATCTTTGGGACACGTGGTTCAGTGGATAAAAGCATTGGTTGGATCCAGTGACTTGACCCAAAGTGTTATGTGTTCAATACACTACTGCAGGGATATACAAAAACTTGAGTTGAGTTAAAGGGAGGTAACTGAGACATCCTGAAGAGGTGTGGTATGTAGAACTATAAAAATCTACCCTGGTGGACAAAATAAAGGGTTCAGTTTGAAGAAGGCTGGAGTGTACAATGGCTGAAACATTGTGAATATAGCAACAAAGATGAAGACAACAGTCCAAACAATATATCTAGTGTAAATGAATATCTAGGAAGTGGAATCTTAGGCAAGTTATTCCACTTTAATTAGCATATTGAAATGAGTTAGTTGGAAAGCTTTTATAAACAGTATCAATTTTGTTTCTGAAGATGTCTCTCTATAACAAACCTCAGCAGTAACTAAATAGACTGGCCCACACATCAAAAATAGGGAAAATTTTTCAGGGAATACTTTTTGCAGGTTAGCATTCATTAAGCCTCCATTTACTAGCAACAAGGCCGATACTTCCCTCAAACCACACGAATAGGAGCGGCAGCCCTGTTTGAGGACCCCAGGCAACATTTGCTTTTTTCCACATACACTTATATATGTTAGAAATTAAATTAAGCACAACTGACTATTAGAAGATGAATCATTTTTGCAGATTTAGATGCTATTCTGGTGTCTTTTTTTTTTTATCCAAATCCGTGAATTTGTTTTGCTCATGCTAAGCCTTGAAAAAGCACTGTATAAAATCCATTATTTTTTATCCATAATGTTGTATGCATTAAAATTAACCAGCTATTTAACAAGAAAAATCTCAAGTTTGATGTTAAAAATTGCTGCAAAACATTGTTGTTTTATTTACGATGGAACAATCTATTATGACATGTCTCTAATTTGTATTTAGATGCATTGTATTTATTTTCAATTTTTCTAATTCTCTATTTCTGCTTTCTTAATCAACTTTCCAAATTTGGAGATTTATCCACCTAGTTACAGGGATTGCTCCTTCCTTAACTCCAACCTGCTTCACTTCACATCTTGCACTACTCCACAAAAGCTGGGCTAAATTCTTCCCTTTTTTTCTTCCTTCTTTGTATTCTAACGCTGTATTCTAACTTCTCAAGGCTGGCATAACTGTGACAAATCTAATTTTTAAAGTGTGTAGGAAAAAGGGTGTGATTTATTTTCCTCATTAATTTAAATTCTGTGACTCCCTTTCCTGGACTCACCTTTGTTTTCATCAATGAAAATATATTTGTTTACCTAAATTCTAAACAAAGAGATACACTGTTTTCCATCCTTGGGCTGGTTGCCATCTTAGCAAAAACATAAACCAGATCCCCTGCCTGTTATGACAGAACAATTTTTTATAATCCTGACCCTCACAGCAGATTCATTCTCTGTTTTCCTTTTTCAATTCAATTTTGCTAACAAAAATATTATTCCCATCTGCTTCTCTTTTTGCCAATGACATGTGTTTTCTCTCAAAAAAGTGAGAAAGCCATTTCCCAATTTGCTTTACCTGCACGCTAGATTTTCTTCCAGTTTATATTTCATTTTGAGCTTAACCCTTTTTCTACTTAGAATTAATGTTTAACCACCTCACAGCCTTAGTATCACAGGTGTTGTAACTTCATTCTTTCCTGGGTTTCCCTGACATAAAAATTAATATTAAGCCAACAATCAGTGATATGTCATGAAAATCGAACATCTTAACTAACTTTTTCATCTGTAATTATTTTATGTATACCTTATAATTTTTATAGGGAATAATCATTTGTGTATATTTTATAATTTTATAAAGAATGAATATTTGTGCATATATTATAATTTTAGAGGGAATAATCATTTGTGTATACCTTATTATTTTATAAGAATCATTTGATATACCTTATAATTTTTATAGGAGATTTTATAGAGTATGATCTGAAAGTATGCCATATAATTTTATAGAAGATTAGCATTTTTGTATTCCTTATATTTTTATAAGATATAATCATTTGTATAAACTTCATAATTTCATAGGGGATTAATCAGTAGTGTGTAGCTGATAATTTTGGGGGTATAAGCTTTTGCCTATGCCTTATAATTTTATCAGTCATAATACTCTCTACTTTATAATTTTATAAGAGATAATCACTTATGTATTCCTTATAATTTTATAGGGGTAACCATTTGGGGATAATATTTGTGTATTCATGGCCACAAATAAATCATGGCTACCATCACTACTGCTATTGTTGCTCCTTCTACAACTACTACTGATACTTCTGCTTCAGGACAGACAACTATAGAGTCAATATACCTGCCTCCCCACCATCTTTCATATAGAGGTTGATATGCCACTAAACAAAATCAACCAACCAGTTATCTTCAGCTTTTTACTGATGAATAAATAAAAATATGAAAAAGCTGTTTGTTTGTTTTGCTGAGATGTGCCACATTCTTTTCAGTTATATTTTTGGAGATTAGTGAATGTGTTTGGTTAAATCAGAAGGAATTTTTAGGTGACGTGTTCGTTAACATTCATCCACAACAAATAATAAATGAATATTTAGAACAGGTCATGCAAAGCACAGTAAAATACACAACAATATGGTAATTTATATACAATTTAAATATATACAAATGAGTTATGAATTGGTGATTTGTTGTATGTTGATGTAATAAGACATGTAGTTTGTTGTTGAGTATGTTTGAATGCTTAAATCAGTGTTTTGATGATTTGTTGTAAGAATTAAACAGTTTGCTGTTCAACGTACAAAAGTGTTCGATTTTACAGTTCATATGTTAGTGTGTGTATATGAGTGTTATGTAAAATATTGTTAAGTTGTAAGAAGTTGCGTGCCTTGAACTGTTAATTGTTAAAAGTTTTGTTTGTTACTGTTACTAATATGTAGTGAATATATATTTCACTTTCTCAAGTAAAGTAAATGAATTTTTGAGAAGTTTGTTTAAAAGAGAGATTGAGTATGCCAAAAGGTTGTTGAGTCAGAGGTTAATTCGCATCAGAAAGTCAAAGTTTAAACTGGCATGGAATTGGTTGGCATCTCTCTGAGTGTGGAATTCTGACTGGTAAGTTGGTTCAAATTTCTTTTATAGGTTCTGGAAAGGAAAAATAGGCTCAAACACATTTGAACGCCAAAGGCATTTTTCACGTGCATACTTAGTTTTTTAAGGCTGTTAGCCAATGAGAAATTGAGTTTGTCAGAACTAGTGTTTTGATTGGATAACAGGTGTGTGGATGTAAGAATGGATTGTTCTGCAAAGGGGTGAAAAGGTAACGTGGATTATTCCACGATATCTGAACAGATTCATTTTGGCTGAAACAGGAAAGTTTAATAAGCAGTTTTACAGATTTAATAATCTTTTTATTAAAAAATAATAATTTTATTTCTAATAAAGATTTTTAACCAGTTTAAAAAAATATTATCAACCATTCAATTTATCTATTTTATAATATATAGCTATGATCCACTGAAAAAACAGCATAGCATGATGAAAAAAGCCCCGAACTTAATAAAAACAAAGTTTTATCGTCAAAATGTTTATGTCATTATTAAGAGGGGAGGCCAAAGTATTGTTTAATTATTTTTTAATCCTTTCTAGCACGTTCAAAATTTTGGTTAAAAATCTTTCTTTTTTTTTTTACGTCAGCGGCCACGTAATATTTAGCATTAGTTTTTTTAGGGCTTTTTCAGTTGAAAAACATTTATTTGGAAATTCTTGCAAAAATTAATTAAATAATTGTCAGATTTAATGAAACTTTCAAACCTTATTAAAAAATGAATGAAATTTTTTTAGAAATTTTCGTTTTTAGAAAGTCATGTTAAAAAATATATTTTTTTTTTACATGTGTTACTCCACCACCCCCTACTTAATTTCATGAAAACTCGAAAATTTGACTATGTGTATTTTTGTGATTATTTTAATTAAATGCAGAAGACTTTGAAGAATATAAATCATCAAAGCGTTTCTACCCAAAATTTAGCTCTGAATTATAAAATACAAACCCCAATAAAACTAAGACTTTAATTAAAACTTCAATTAAATTTAAATTAATTAACTTTAATTTAATCTAAACTTTAATTAGAAAAGCTTTTTATAGCTTTTATGAATAATATATGTTAAGGACATTATTTTGCGAAGCCAAAATATTTTTCCAATGAAAAATGAATTTTTACAAGAATTGTTTTCTTTTTTTAATTTTAAATACAAAATATGATAAAGTTGTTAAATATTTTAAAATCAAGTTTAAATATGTGTCTTTTTGGAAATACTCTTATTAAAACAGATCTTAAATTTGAAAGCTCATTACAATCTGTGAAGCGTTAGTATTTTTAAAATAGTTTTTTTATATGCCAAAAAATGTATTTAAAACCTTTCCAGTAAAACTACGGAGGCACAATTCAGAAATAACGTCACGTGTTTTAAGAGTTGTTTCTCCTGATAGCGAGGATCCGGCCTCATAAATTGCGTTGCTTTCGTTCTGGCTAGCACGTGTAAAATTCTATTAATTTTCTTTCTTTACATATTTCACTAAATATTTTCTTTTCCTTTTTCAAATATAATCAATTTTTTTTTTATCAGTGAGAGACATACTAAAATTATTATTATTTTCTTTTTTAGATTCAATTTTAGAGACGGAAATAGTACAGGCTTTGTACATATCTTCGTTAAAAAAAGTACATAAAAATGAATAAGATATTAAACTTTAGAAAGTAATTGATTTTTAAGAATTACTTTATAGTTAAATAAGCTGGCTCACTTAAAATACGAAAATACTGTCACTTCTGATCTTCCGTCCGATAAATTGCCCTGACGTTAGTTGTCAATACGTTGACGTAAACGTCAATTCACACCTCCAAAACCAATCACCACGGTTAGACATGTTTCTCTTATTTCCAACTAATTTTTTTCCTGCTAAAAAATTAAGTAATGTTTGTTTTCAATTACATTAAGTAAACTTTAAATTTTATAATTTTCCTAAGATAACTTTTCAAAAAAGTATAATTGATTTTTACAAGATTTTTAACCGGAGAATTTCACTTGTTTACAAAGCTGTCAAAAATGGCTGACATGATCGATTTTATGTCAATTTTGCTGACTCAAAAAAAAATATATATTTTGGTCTTTCGTCTTAAAATTAACATAAACATTTAGACGAGAAAAAATTGATTATCACATTTGGGGCCTTTTTTCATCAGCGTATACTTTCTTCTTTTTTTTAGCGAAGTTTTGAATGTACCTAAATTTATCACTATTACACAAATGTCAACGTTTTCCTTCACTCAAATGATAGCACTAAAATTATATAATATTTTATTTGGAAAAAATAGTATGACAAATTGGAAAAAAAAATTGTGACGCGTTTCATCCGTTAGGATTTCATCGGACTGGGCTTTGATGACGTTGCCACGTCTACACATGCGCACGAAACGAGAGATGCTAGTAGTTTCAAAATTTTTTAAAGAATATTTTTTTGAAAGAATATTTTTTTCAATCTAGCCAAATTCATCTGTATTATTTTTCTTTTAATAATTTTGAAACTACCAGCGTCTCTCGTTTCGTGTGCATGTGTAGACGTAACGACATCAACAAAGCTCAGTTCCGATGAAATCCTAACGAATTTGTAACGCGTCACAAAAACCTTTTTCCAATTTGTCATACTAATTTTTTAAATACTGTTTGTTGATAAAATCATACACAATTATATATCGTTATATCATAATATTTTTATAATAGTTTATCTGGTCTATAAAATATAGAGTGTTTCAAAAGTCTATGTCACGTCTTAAGAACTCTTATATCTTGAACTACAAGCATGATTGAGCTGATACCGTTTAAAAGCTAAATGGTCAAGTTTTCTTCTGTTAATTTAATTTTAATTTAATTAATTAAATTTAAATTAGACAGTATCTAATCATCACTCTGCTTGACTAATGGGTCGGACGTTCCGGACAGACTGATCGTGTGTTCCTGCGATTGGCCACCTAGGTCTCCAGACCTCACGCCATGTGACTTCTTCCTCTGTGGGTATGTGAAAGACCTCGAATACGTACCTCCCCTTCCCAGAGACGTGGATGATCTGAAGACGCTAATAACTGAAGCCTTGGCAACCATCGACAACTCTATGCTTGGTCGCGTTTGGTAAGAATTGGATTATCGTTTGGATGTGTGTCGTGTAACCCGCGGTGCTTACATTGAACACCTGTAAAAACCTGTATAGAAACGTGGAAATATTAGCTTTCAGGAAATATACATTAGGTTTTGATATACAGTATCATAATGCGATACTAACTTTTGAAAAACATAGTATAATGGAAATATTTATCTAATTTTGAAGTTATATTTGTTATATTTTCCGCAAATCTAATATTTGATCTAGGATTTTCATCAATACAGTTTATTCCATGGTCACATATAAGCAGGGCCAGCTCAAAGCACTGTCAAATCGAGCAGTCGCTCGGGGCGCCATCATGCCGCCATGTCATGTGTTTTGAATCTTCCAAAAAAACTAAAGCTTATAAAAAACATACTTGCGATCGTCCATGACTCAAGACAGATTAAATTCTTTGGCTATTTTCTCAATAGAAAATGATCTTGTAAAGAAGATAGGTGTAGAAAGTACCATGAAAAGATTTGCAGATCTAAAGGTTAGAAAAATGTTTTAGGTAGGATAATGAAGCTTTTTCTTTAGCTTGTATATTGGAATAATTATATTCTGCATCTTCAGTTTTTCTCCTTGTGAAAATTTAAAAAAATTATTTTTGTAAGAGCGCCGGAGTTCAGCCTGGTCGGGCTGCCAGCAACCCGAGGGCCGTCACTGCATATAAGAAATAATTCTAGTGTTTAAATCATTAAAAGTAAAAATATTCGAAGAAAACTGGCAAGATTTGTACCGTCAAAAAATAACAAGGTTTATTTACTTTGGCAATTGCATTGGTTATCTGTTCTGCATCAGTAACTTCAGATTTTTATCTATGCAATGTAAGAAAGAATTTTGCTTTTTAAATGATTTAAAAAACAAAATATCATCATCATCATCATCAGTTCCTTGACTGCTGCAATCGTAGGTAGGACCTAAAGGCAAAATAAACAAACAACCTCTTCCAGGATGATATGTTGTCAGGAGTTCCGACATTGTCATGTCCGTCAACTCTTTGATGCTGTCTGACCATTTATTCACCTCCAACAGTACCTTACATGATTGGACTCGCAGATGCTGTTATGCTGTGTGACGTATCTAGACCATGCCATCTTCTAACACTTAATATTGGCGATGAGAGATTGTTGACCGACGAAAAGACATTTTATATATGTGACTATGTATAGAGTAAGGTCAAAGTTTTCATAAATCAACAGGAAACAAAATATACAAAACAGCTAACCCTAACACTAACTCTGAAAACATGATAGTAATATTTAAGTAATTTTACAATTTTTATCTATAATTTTTATCTATGCATTAATACCATAAGCAAATAAATGCTTACAGACTCAAATATAATTAAACAAAACACTGATTTCAACATTAAATAATCCAACAAGTGTTTATATGTCATAAAATCCATCAACATAACCCCATCAACTAGAATGGACTCAGATGGCTTTCAAATTTGTTTGCTAAGTTTCATAGGTATATACTCATCCTCCCAAAGGGTAGAGTATAAAAGAAGTCCGTTTTTAAAGCAATGTGTGCATGGTGTAGGGAAGAAAAAACTGTCTATCTCCCTCGGTACTTTTCATTGGGGTGCTACAAGCATTACAAAAAAATCTAATCTTCAAATCCATAGCTTCGTATGGCACAAACCTAATCTTCCTTTTGGCCAGCGAGAACTCTAACTGATCTTCTGTCCATTTCTGACTGTGACTGTCATTCTCTGCATCATGATGGACAGCTTGTGATTGGTTCTCATCTAAAATACAGCCTAACTATATCAGCCCATACCCGGTATTCCTTTCCTTCCGGTTGAGTGGCACTTGATCCCAGAGCTTTTCATTTATCTATTTACTTTTTATCTTTTTATGTTTGGGCAGCATGTGGTTGCTCTGATATCTTGATTTTACTGGTGACACTATCATAAAACACACGTGGCTTCAGGCCCATGTACAATCATTTACATTTCACTGACAATATTGGTGTCCTAAGCCAATACAGTGGGAACCTTTTGTGTCATATGATTTTCAATTTTAAATTGATTGGTAAAATTCAGTGTGATATAATGCATTACATTTTATCAAGAATGGTGTCATATTTGGTGCAGGGTCACTTTTTGATGCAGGGATCCCTGGTTTAAAATCTTTCTTTTTTTTAAATCATTTAACCCAAATCAAGGTAATAAAGCCACAAGGATGCAAAAGGTTACTTGGAGTGAAAGAAACAGAGAGAACGATAAAAGAACAGGAATTAAACAGACACAAGACGGCCACTGGCATTTAAATTTTTGGAGATCATTGTTAACATAGTAGCAGGAACTGGTAGTGTTCCACAAGTAAGAAATATAAGAGAAGAAACTGTCAGCATAGAAATTACGGTTTCAACTAGCAACAGTGAAATTATAAATCTTAGTTTCTAATCTATTATTGCACTTAAATTCGTGAAGGATGAGGTTATCAGTGTAGAGTGAATTCAAATAGACTAGTTAGCTCAACATTATCTCATGCCGAGTTCATCAGAGCACAAGAATATCACATCAGTTGAAAATTAGAAGTCTGTGTTATATGTGTTGAGAGTCTTCGTATTTATTTAACAGAAGATTTGAGATTAAAACGAATTAAATCAAAGGTATAAAATAAATGATATATTTTTTATTTATTTGCTTTAGAGTGGAATGATTCCTCTGATATTCAGTGTAGCAAAAAGTTCGTTTACAAGGCGGATAATGGTAGTAGCCTGGAGAAATATCCTCTTCGGTTCGGTAGGCGGTAGTTTCGAGTTAGACCTTGCTCGTAGTAATAACCATCTTAGAAATAGGTCAGCGTCAATCTACTGTTTTTTTTTTTCGGCCCTAAGAAGAGCAGAAAATATCTTTAGCAGATGACCTCTTAACTATCATCATTTATGGCTGGTTTCTCTAGCGGTCGCGTCTCTGATGTCAATTTTTCCTCTAGCTCAGAGCTGCGAGATAACTTTTTGACCAGGCTCCAAGACTTTGGCGCGAACCTTGGTTTCGGCTAACATCAAAAATCTCTTTGTGTTAATTTTTTTGATTGATCAAAATGATTTTATTTTCTGTCGTTTCTTTATAATTTTTTTATATAACGGAATTTATGTGTATAATCTGTCTTATTTTGGCAGACTTATAGTAATAAATAAGTAGACTCTGGTACCGCAAACATCCAGCGTTTTTCGGCGGGGTTCCGTCGTTTTTTTTGTTTTTTTTTTCTTCTTCTTTTTAGTTGAGGGTTGCCTTCTCGTTAACTGAGAGAGAAATTTAGAGAGAGAGAGATAGAGAGAGAGAGAGAGAGAGAGAGAGAGAGAGAGATAAGGATTTTAAAAGATAGCACAATGCCTTATTTTAATTGTAATTCTTTTTATTTTTGTTTATACAGTGTATTTTTATATTTTATTTTTATCAGATCTCACTACAAGTCCAGTTTAATTTACATATTAGCTTTAGACCAAAAGTTTAAAGTCTTAAAAGCTGATGATGCTTATTCACAGAAGACGCTACAGTAGACGAAGTCCAGAGATAAGAATTGTCTGTATTGCTAATGGTAAAAAAAAATTGATTGTTAAATCCGTGAAAGACTGATTAAATCACGGTTGGGTCTGGGCGTTAAGGTGCAACAGGCCGTAAAAAGCACATGTTACCCACACACTGAAGACAAAAAAATCACATTGAATACCAATATAGTCAGCGAACTGTAAATGATTGTAGATGGGCCTGAAGCCACAGGCGTTTTATGACAGTGTCACCAGTAATATCAAGATGTTAGAACTTCAGAGCAACCACCCGTCAAAAATACGTCAAGATCCCTAGCTATGGGTTTGGCGCACACTTGGCTGTATTTTTCTGTAATTTTAGGCAATACTGACCGTGAAACCTGTAGAAGTCAAGTGACTTACTTTCCAACATGGCTGCCTTCTTGTGTCTCCTTGTAAAGCAAGCCAGCTGATTTTACCTCATTTTATAGGAGAGTGCCTAATACACCAGTTAGGTTTGGTCCATTTTGCTAGAATGGACCTGCCCAATACATTTGCATGAGTTGTCTTTATTCGCCCATATATTTCTCCATGAAATGACTCAAGTCAGTTGGCTTTTGGCTACAATAGCCTACTTGTGTGTCAGACCACTGGCAAGATAACCAATATTCTACAAAACCCAAACCATATGTGAAAGAATGAAGGTTTGACCGAATGATCCGCATCAGCTGCAATTGCAATGGATGCCGGAAGCTGCCAGACATTTTCTCAGGCAGAAGACCAGTATGATGGTGCTACAGGGAGTCTGGGCACTTACCTGCAGCTTACACTGGAAAGATGATTCCCCTTATACCAGCGATCGAGTGTCATGACACCCTGTCACCTACTTCAGCTATGAGAGCATAATAGTCTCGCCTGCTAACTCTTACCAGAAAATTCCGACAGATATCGAAGTACATCTTCTCTACGGACTTATCTATCCCACAAAAAACGGCATCACCGGAGATATAAGAGATAGTAACAGAGAGTAAGAAAAAATGTTGCAGGAAGGGAAAGACAGTGGGATTTCACTTATGATCTAGATACAACGGTACGCACAATGTTGTAGAAGAAACTTAGAAGTTGAATGTAGAGTGAGTAAAAAAAATGGCGATAGTGACAATTCAGGAAGAGAAAAGAAGGAAAAGTTTCTCATACTCGAGAAACTGCTGGACGCACAAAATGAAAACCCAACGTAGGTGACTAATTCATCTACTATTCTATCTTCTAAAAAAATAAAACATTAAAAAAAATCAAGGCCACCATCAGTACTGCTATTGTTGCTGCTTATACAACTATAGCTGATACTTCTACTTCAGGACAGATAACTCTAGGGCTCTAGAATGCATGCAATATACCTGTTCCCCACCCTCATTCATTCCCTTTTCACCCCATCTAACAAAATAAAAAAATTGTAATGATCACTAAAAAGCATAGAAGCTGTCCTACAGATAGTTTGGAGTAAGAACAACTACGCAACAACAACAAAAACGAATATATTTTCAAGAAGACATTTTTTTGTGTGTGTGTGGATCTGGATACTTTAGAGAAGACTCGAGGATGCTCCAAAACTGTTGAACTTGAAAAAGGAAATCTCAAAGGCCCAAAACATATTCCTTCGCACGCAACTCCTCTTGACTGTGATAAAGGTTACCCGGAGTACACAGTAAATTTGCATTATATCTATTGAATGAAACAAACAAAACCTCTTTTGATTTATTATACCAGAGATGAAATAATTTTATAACAATACTGATGACCTCGGTTGAAACCTGAAGGTTTTACCTATTTCACTGGTTTATGTTCTAATCCTATAGAAGAACAACTACACAACAACAATAAAAACAAATATAACATGAAGAAGATATTTGTTGTGTGGATCTGGATACTTTAGAGAAAGACTAGAGGATGCTCCAAAACTGTCGAACTCAGAAAAGGAAACCTCAAGGGCCCAAAACATATTCCCTCGCGTACAGCCTCTCTTGATTGTGATAAGGATTGCCTCGAGTACACAGCAAATTTATGTTATATTGGACGAAACAAACAAAACCTTTTCTGGTTCACTATACCAATGATGAAACAATTTTGTTCGAATAGGGGTTTAACACTAATTTCTTTTAGAGACATCGTACGCTTATCTCATGACGGCGCCATCAAAACCAAGATTAACCAGGAATCCGTGGGACGGGCTATTGGTGTCCTCTATTTTTTTCTCAACGATGGTAAACAGATTATGGCCCTTTGGTTAGCTAATTTAAATGGCTAAGGAATGTATAACAAATTTATTCCCTACCAAATCTAAGTTCTTGTGTCAAACACAAAAACTTAGCAGGAATAATATGTGCGAATCACAAAACAAAACTCAACAACTGCGTAAAATTTTAAAAGAAAAACACATTTATTACACACTTACAAAAAAGGTACAAAAGTTTACAAAAAAAAAATCTTTTTGTGTGCCTATTAAGGCAGGATAACAATTTCTGATAAAAAGATTACCATCGAAAAATTACAGCTTGGGAAAAGATAAGGATTTTGAAAATGACAAAAAGAGAAAGAAGGCAGTAAAAAAGCAAAGGTGCAACAACCTTTGAGAAAAAACGAAAACAGCTACTTTTACTTTCCCCAATTTGTTATTATTTAGGTCCGCAGGTTCATACGGTTATCTTTTCAAATTACCGTAAGATTGAAATTCTGTTCTTCTGACTGGTAGAAAATCATTCAAAGGATGAGTTTTCCTTCGCAATCCCTTTTTTTCAGAACATTCGATATTCTGGGCAAACATAGCGACGCCATAAATAGGCTCAAAATCGAGGCTTATCAGGAAAGTTCCATTTGAACAATTTCTTGGTTATTAAAGTCTTCTCTCATAGGCAGTGGTTAATGCCGAATGGTCGTAATTTTTCCACCTAAATTTTTTTACGGTTAATTCGGACAACAAGCTTGTCCGGTTTAGATGAACTTAGATAAGCCTAAGACTAGGATGGTTAGATACTGGAAAATTTTTATAGATTTGAAGGATTTTCAGGGCCAGATAATAATAATAATCCTAAAGCGGGAAATTTCAAGGGATGTGCTTAGGAATAGGTGGTGGGACCACCCAAAATTTACATTTTTTTTGTCTGAATTACTGGGATGAAGAGGTATCATTATTTACACTATTCATATTCGATATATTGTACTCGTCTATGTTATTGTTATTAATCAGTCGTTCAAGTCTGAACCAACTGTTCGGTTAAACTCTCTTCCTGCGGACGGGAGGAACCCGAAGGAGGCTACGCCGAAGGGCGGAGTCTCCTTCGGGGAGGTAGACCGGCCCTGAACCCGTTTATACGGATTCAATGGGCATATTTTTGGCCGAGCCCACGGGCTCGGAATGCCCACGTTAAAAAGGCCTTGTGCCACATGACACCCTCGTGGGGGGGGGGAAGTGACTGAATATCGTCTATGTTATTGTTATCACAACGTTTCGGCCGTTGTGCCCTCCGGCTGTCCACAGGGGGTTATAGGGTGCGATGGATAAATTGTCGTCTGAATTATGCAAAAATGAAAATAACACTGACATCTAATTTTAAGAGATATATTTACTAAAATTACACAAAAATATCTTAAAATACTAAAAAGTAAATTTATTCCATAAAATCACCATTAGCTTCAACCACGCTCTCCAGACGACTTCAGAATCTCCTGCAACTCTTCTGGACAGTCTCCTTGTTTAACTTGGTGAATGCTGCCATAATCCTTGTTTTCAGTTCATCTTTGGTGTTACAAAGAGTTTTGTTAGTCTCACTTTCAACTGCGCCCCACACATAATAATCAAGGGGGTTGCAGTCTGGAGAGTTAGGTGACCAGATGTAAGGGGTGATATGGTCGCATAAATTGCCTGACAGCTATGACTGGGTTCTCCTGCATGTGTGGCATGTTGCAGAATTCTGTTGCCAGACATAGGGTCTTCCATCAACCACCCTCTTGACCCAGAATAACACTACTTCCTCAAGGCACTTGATGTAGACCTCCGTGTTGAGTCTGAGGCCCTCACCGACAAATTCAGGAGTTCTTTTCTTATCAGAACGATCAGAGTGAGTTTTCCGTACTGCCATACCTTCGTAATCACCATTAGACTCATGAAACTCTTTCCTAATCCTCTGCACTGTCCTCATATTGACACCCAAACACACTGAAATATTCGTATTAGAGCTTCTGGTGCAAACGCCAAGCAGTACAACGTGCTCTTTCCAAATTTCTGGTGGAGTGAATTGCGTCATGGTGCTCTTTTTCTCACAGACGGTGCCCAGCTGACCCTACTAAGAAGACAACAAAATCAAAAACAAGCAACGCACATGCGCAAAATTAAAAATATAAATTGGCAACAATTTACCTATCACACCCTGTATATTGTAGATTATCCGGATCCATATACACGTGAGGAAGGCCGGAGAGCACATCGGCTGAAATACTGTGATAACAACAATAAAGATGTGGACAGTAGTCCGAATATAACTAGTCAGGTTTTTGCTGCCAAATATAGATTTTGCCTCAACATAGGTAGATTATCGACACAGAAGGCACTCGAATCTACAGAGTGGTCTGAAAGATCGAGGGATAAATATGAAATAGTTGGGGTAAATACAGATGAGGTCTCCTAGCTTAACAAGAAGAACCAGACTCTAGTAGTTAGATCTATATTTTAAAAAGATATCTGCCGATATCACAACTATAGCCACACGAACAGAAGAAAGCTTCTCTTTCTATGTGACGTGTGCGATTATGGTTCTTCATAACCTCCCATACCATGTAGCTCTTATTATTACGTGTGTTGATTTATCATATATCCCACTCCACGTTCTGTCATCCATTACGCTTGTCGGGTAGTTGGCTCGTTGTGCTCCCCCATTCCTTTTGCTTTCAGTGAGTGTCGAATTTTCCAAGCCCTTTTTCCTCTTTATGTGTCCAAGAAATTTCATCTCTCTCTTTGTGATTCTGCATACAAGTGTCCTTTTGTTTCCATTTTCTTTAAAACTTCCCAATTACTTACATTCCGCTTCCATGGTATTCTCAGTATCATTATATAGAAATCAATTTCTGTTGTCTCCAATCTTTTAATCTGTGAGAAAACTGTTCAGCGTTCGCTGCTATCCAGGAGGATTGCTATTACATCGCAGTTCAGCACTCCTCTTCCTTGTTTCTAATAATGAGATGTTCCTGTTTCTTAATACTTTGCTTAGTTTTAGAAAGGTATCTTTTACTATTCCAATGCGCGTCTCGAAATATCGCCAGTTAAGTCGTCGGGTGAACAAAGTTTGGTTATTAAAGGATGACACCTGTGAGAAATTTCGTGACTATTCCAAAAAAAAAAAACCTTTTTCTTTTTATGCAATAGCTCATTCCACGCCTATTTAGCTGATTTTACACATCACAATGTCACTGAAGCGAGGGTCGCATGAAAAAGGACATCTGAGTAGCGTTGAAGAAGGTTTGGATGGACAAGACTTTGGGAATCGATGGACTCCCTTACAAGGTATACTTGAAGCAGTTTGTATATGTCTGTTCGCCTGCTGGTGCACCTAATTCAAGACTCGAGAGCCACTCAAGATAGATATTTACTGCATAAGTATACTTGAAGCTATTTGCATATGTTTCTTCAAGCAAACATGGACTCTCGTGCCCGCAAAAAAAAAGGAGTGTTAAAAGGACGGTTTTTCTCATGACGCCGCTATTATTTAACTACATTTCATCCTTCACTCTTCGGTAATGTTTATTGTTTTAAAACGCGATGATTAGAATTGGAATAAAACTTAAACATATGATGAAAATGAATTTATAGATTTTTTGTTCTTGAGAAAAAATATTAAAGACTATTTATTTATGAGATTGTTTATTTACAAGAATATTTTTATTTGCAACATTCCGAAAACTAATACATTTATATTAAGACTTTATTACTTACCAATTTATAAAGAAATAAATGTGAAAACAATTTTTTATACATACACTTAAACATTTTCTAAATTACTAAAATATGTGAACCAATTATAATTATTATAAGTAAATCCTTATTATTTACCATTTTATAAAGTTTGAATCAATTGGCAATTAGTCGATATTTTGCCAACCATTCCAATAAACAATCTAATAGTGAAAATAAACAATCTAATAAATAAATAGAGTTTATTATTTTTGTTGTCAGTTCTCAAGAACAAAGAAAATGTATAAATTCACTTTCATCTGTTTAGGTTTTATTACAATTCTAATCACCGCTTTTTAAACAATAAACATTGCCAAAAGGTGAAGGCAGTTAAAATAAAAGCGGTGTCATGAGAAAAAACCGTCCTTTTGACACTCCGTTTTTTTTTTTTTTTTGCAGGTACGAAGGTTTATGTTTGCCTCTGTTCCCTTACTGGTACAGATTTTCAACTATTTTTTTTTTCTTTTTTGTACTAAAGTTCACTAAATAGAAAGCTCGAGAGCCACTCAAGATAGATGTTTATTGCATAAAATGTGCGATATGAATGTAAAAGGAGGTGGTGAAAATTATGAGTATGGGGGAGATATATAACTATTGACCCTTGAGTCGACGTGGTTTGTAGTATTCAGGGAAGCATCTACACGGGAGTCTGTTCCACAAAGTAGCAATTCTTGGGATATAGCTTAGTGGAACTTTTTCCTTACAATTGGAATACGTAGGAAATGCGAGTTATTTGACTCCGTTGACATAGCATGGTGAGTCCTAGCTTTAAAGGTCGAAACTGGTGGAACTAAATAATGGAATCACTCTGAACATTTGCAAAATGAATTTGAAAACAGCGATAGAGTAGTGATAGGCGAGCGACTTTGCGGCTTTGGGGACAAAATGTTGCAAAGTGGAAAATAAATCTTCCCGCACAAAAGTAGATAAATGATCAAGGCTGAAAAGGGTAAAGGTGTGATGAGGGATTGGATTAGTAATTTTCAACCCTAAATTATGTTAAATGAAGACTTAAAAATTTGAACAATCTTCTTCTATATGCTGTGTTCCTTCAGATCATAGACGATCAAGGCTCTCCACGATTTCCTATCCTTTGTAGCTCTTAGCATTATCTTTTTACTATACCTCTCCATCTCTGATTTGCCATCCATCTACATAAACTCGTTGGGTAGATTATTCGCTCTTTCCTTTTGGCCTTCAGCATATTCTGTGGGTGTCAAATTTTCCAATCCTTGTATCCTCATTATGTGGCCGAGAAATTGCAACTGTTCTTTTCTCAGTATAAGCGGACCTTTTGTTTCAATTTTCCCTAAAACGTCCCACGTTTCTCACATGTTCCGTTCATCAATATCCTTCTGTAGAACCACGTCTCTTTTGCTTCAAGTCTTCTCTTCTTTTTTAAGGATATTGTCCAGCATTCACTGCCACATAAGAGGCCTGATAATGACATACTTGGGTGTAAACTAAAGCCTAAATTAAAAATATACCGCGTGATACGGTAATCATCATTTATTTGGTATCAAATCAAAACTATATAAAGATAAGTTTTACGAAGTTCACTTTCTTCCAGCAGAAGACCAGACAGAGAGAAATTGGGATGAAAAGATTATGTTGCGTCAGTCTTCCAAATAGGGAAAACTTACCAACTCTGAAAATCAGCACTTGAAATAATCCAGAATACTGGCTACCAGGACCGGTGCAAGGTTCTCGTGGGCTCCCACCCGAATCTATGATACACCTCCACCGAATCTCTAATACGGGGCCTCCCCACTCTAACTACATCTCAATTTTTATATAAAATACAAATCTTATTGTAACAATTATGTACAATAATGGACCATATGCAATATAGGTAAATAATTCAACTAGAACAACTGACAATAAATAATACAAATTAAAATGATAAATCAACAACGTTTTTTTACATTTGCGGTAACTTGCGAGGAGATTTTTCATGTTATAAAATTGAAGAATTTTTTTTAACACATTCAACATTATGGATAAAAAATAGTGAATTTTATAGTTTTTGTTTTTTTTTGTTTTTTTTTAAGACTTAGCATGAACAAAACAAATTCACGGGTTTGAACAAAAAAGACCCCAGAATGACGTCAAAATCCGCGAAAATTTGTCATCCTTTAAATAACAGTGAGTAACACTAACTATGTGCTTAGCTTAATTTTTAACGTGTATAAATATAGTTAGAAAAAAAAGCAAATATTGATAAGATAGCAAGGTTAGGCGGTAGTACGCAATAACCCTGCTGGCTACTCAAGTATTCGTGTGAATACAACCTTAAAAACACTAAACAAGCCCAGGTTTCTTTTTGTTCTTGTATGGAGACACGGACACACACATGTACGCTTTAAGTGTCATGGTTAATAAGCTCAACTTACAGATCAATTCGCTAATGTACAATAGTGAGTTTGATTCCTACTGCATGTCCTACTCAGCCAAGATGAGATAAAGAGAGCAGAGACAATGCTGACGATGAACGCTTTTGCCAACATCTTTTTTCCTTTTTAACGTATGGATCGCGATCATATGATAGCTGATAATACCAAAAATTAATCTCAACTTGCTATGAGAGTTACCTCCCTTAGTAGAGAGAGCTGCTGCTGCTGAAGCCTGCCCTTCATTCTTCTGACAACATCAGATGACGCGCAACTGTAAAGAGGGACTTCTCTTGTGGTAAGTTTAATAAATTTATTTTTACTTTCATTTTCCTGTAATTGTTCTTTTCTTGATGATGTTTTTGATATCTTAATGCTATCCGTATCCGACCTTTCATTTAATTTCCCTTCTTTATCTCTGCCTCCAGTAAATATGTTCTCTTGTTCCAGATTGCTTCCAATACTTTGCCATTGTTGTGCATCTAAAAATGGTTTTTACTACGCTCTCCCTCCAGCGAAAAGCATGTAGCTACAGAAATTGGAGGAAAGACTACTTGTTTGCTTGGAGCTGCGTTGCCGTTATTTTTTGCACTTTCATTCACCTATAATTACTTACAAAGGTGGTGTCGTATTACTGTAGTGCAGATATACTTAGATACATGATATTTTTTTAGCTGCTGAAAAACTGTGCAATTAAAAAAAAAACGTAAAGAGATCGTTTTTAAAATTGATACATTTTTTTTACACAATCTGGTTAATATTTTTTAACGTTTGACTACTTCGTCGTATCTTCTCCAGTTATTTTCTTTAAATAATATTTTTGCTCGTGTTATTTAGTGTTTAGAGTTTATTTCTTAATTTATAATTCTTTCAAAAAGTTTTATTTTGTATCTGGAAAATTACACGATTTTTCTCGTTGCTTTTTATTCTTTTAAAACTGCATATTTATTTACATTGTTTTACGTCCACAGCAGGTGTACAAATATTGAATCTTATGCGAAAAATAATTTAAAAAAATAAAAAAAATGCAATAAGTCATTTCATTTTTAGCATCATGTGTGTGTTTGTTTATGTGTGTAACCGTTACACATACACGCAAATTTAAAACTTATATTGCTTTTCTCGATTCGTTACCGAAAATCAATAATCAATATAACTTATCAATAGCATATCAATATCAATAAGTTATTAACTTATCAATATCAATGATTTTCTCCATTCGTTACAGTGTTGTGTAAGGAATCGAGAAAATCAATATAAGTTTTTAATTTTTCTATCGGTGACGTATCGACTCTTGCCAAGTAAAAATTGTATTTGCGAAGTTTACCATATGACTTTGAATACCAGACCTTTACCACTAAAAAATCCTCAAAAATGAGAATTTTGTTTCAGACTGTGGTAAATTAAAACAATAACATCACTACGGCTACGTCACATCAGCTACCACAGCCGTGACAATCGTTTCCTCATCATTTCTCTCACTTAACTTGGATCGGTCCAAACCTGATAACCTCCCTCCCCCCAAAAAATAAAATAAAAAAATAAATATTACGTTACTACTACTAGCAATAATCAGCTCATCACCATGACTACAATGATAAACCTACAATTTAATCCGTCGGGATAAAAAAAAAAAAAAGTAAAAATACACCACGTTTGATTCAACGCATTTTTTTCTTTTTTTTTCCATTGTTACCACTCTACTAATGCTAGTTACGAGTAAGTAATTAAAATTAAAAATTGATCTTATAGTTTAGTTAATTGGTACAAGTTTTGGTTTAGTAGTAGCTTCGCTACTAATAAGATATATAGACTAAATACCAGTAATAAGATTAGCACTACTATGACGACAAAGTGTCGCCGCCCCCAGCCTTATTGCTGCGTTTAATTCGTGATATCAGCAAGCAAGTGCTTTCTGTTTTTATTCATAAAGATACGGAAGAAGTAAAAATGAAGGAGATTGTGAATAGTAAATAAGAAAGAAAGAAAATTAGCTAAATCAATAAAAGAAAAAAAATCTCGGATTTAATTTAGGGTTTCATTTACTACGATCGAAATGAACAGGGTTTCTTTGTGTTTATAAATTACAAAAAGAAAGAAAGGGAAAGCTGTTTGTGTTGTGTAGGTAGACACTTGAAAAAAAATTCAAAAGTTTCAAACCTACACGCGTGGAATACCCCAAGTTTACCTTTGAAAAATGGTGAATTTATTTATCTTTTATTTTGGGGATTTAAAAATTTATAATTTACTGTTTCAATAGAAAACTATAAAAAAAATGATTTAAAAAAGTCACGATTGAAAAACAAAAAAAAAAAAACGTTTTTCAAAGACAGAGAAAAGAAAAAACATGATAAACTTTGCGTTTTTAAATTTATATTTGCTTTTAAAGTTTTGCTAGCATGATTTCAAAAATGAATCATTTCTTTCATTTCACTCACAAATGCGTCGATAATTTTCTGAACCAAAAATTAAGTTCAAATCAAAAATAGTATGTTATTCAATTTTGTTTTGACTTTTCAGGGTTCTTGATGGTTTTTATTTTTAATGTCTGAAACACTCTTTAGTCTTTACATATCAAACTCTGATATTTGTTTGAAATGATATACAAATTCAGGCTAATGAGTAACAGAATGACAAAAATGTGACAAAATAGTCAAAAAAGCACTTAAAAGCGTTTCGACTTTCGAAAAGACTTCATCATACTGATAATGGTTTTTATTGATTAAGTTTTACTTTTATTATATAGGGGGTGGTGGAGAAATCAAATGTTAGTTTAAAATTAAATAAAATCTACGTTTCTTTACCTGTGCTTTAGATCTGAAAAGTCATGAATTATTTTTTTATACATCGAAAAATACAAGGAGTTATTGACTTAATCAAAAAGTGATTTTAAAAAAACGAAGTTTGGTCATTTGATCAGATTTAAGAAAGTGGATTGGGCCGAGAACTTTTCAGCAACCTCTTGTAGCATCCCAAATTAAATACAAAATAATTTATTTATTCCAATTATTTTTTCTCTATCAAGTAAAAAGTAAAACTTTTAATTCTAATTCAACATTTATGAAAAATAAAATCTCAAAATTTGTTAAAAAAAGCAACAACAACAAAAAAACAAGCTTATCTTCTCTAGATTGTATGTTTTATTCTATGTATCAAAAAACAAAACTCAGAATATGAGGCGAGGCAAAGAAATCTAAAGGGGAATGTAAGGGGGGTAATTCATTATTATCAGAAATTATTTTGGGCCGTTAAAGTTAATAATAGCCCTAATCAAGAAACAGAAGAAACTCCTTTAAAAACCAGAAGGGAAAGTTTTAGTCGCATTCGTTTTAAACAAACAAGTTAAGTTACATTTCATAAAAATCATTAGCTGTAAATTATTAAAGTTTTCCTTTATTTTTATTTAAGAATTAAGAAGAATAATTGATTGTGAGAATAATGAATGTGAAAAACTTAAAAAAGGTTACACTTTTTTTCCAATGTCGCTACACGTCTTTACACTCAATTCAGTACTGTTTTACAAGTGTAGTTTTTGTTTATTTCATTTTACGTGGGCGTTTTATTTGTTTCCAACGAAATATTTAACTTAATGATACGAGGGCCAAGTTTTTTCCCTTTTTTTACACCTAAGCAGTCGTTTAAGTTAAAGAGCTTTGTGTTTTACTTTACCGTGCATAAAATAAAAATGAGCGTAAAATCAGTTTGATGTTTAGTTTCAACATTTTGGTAGTCGTTTGTTTTATGGAACGAAAGGCGTCATGATGCAATAAGCACACGATAATCATCATGATCGAATGGTCGAGAGTTTGAGTCCCGTTGAAGGACGCAGGATGGTGAGGTTAGAGGCGTTACAACAATGTTACTGTTGTTGTACGATATTATTATTATTATTATTATTAATAAAGCGTAACAATTCAATATCTCTGCTTAATTCTTAGAAATTGTTAAGAAATCCAGTGAAAAAAAGTATCGTGTTTCTTTTTTTAACGATAAAAATGTTAGCTTTTTAAATTAAAAAAAGTGAAATAAATAAAAAAAATCCATTACTAAATAAAAAAAAGTAATCATCGTGAAGTGAACTATGTTTATGGACAAACAAAAAAACTAAATATCAAATTAATATTTACGTTTGTTTGTTATATTTTGAAAACATACATTCAAATTATGAACATTTAGACCCCCCCCCAAATTGTGATTTAAATACCATTACTTACAACTTTCAGGATTTTGAGTCGCTTTCTACGGCTTATCAACCATTTGCAGGTTATTTAAAGCCAGAAAATATTTTTAGATTGAGAATTTTTTTAAAGATAAGTGATACTCGTCTTACTAATTAACCCGTAGCTGGGAGAGAAGAGGTGGATTCATACCTTTCCTAAAGGTATTTATTTACATTCAAGTGAATTGAATATAACAACCCCAATTGGAATTGGAATTCGGTTAACAATTCCGAACATTATCCATTACACCACCCGCACATCCAAGTTTAGAGCACCTGATATTCCTAATCCTAACTTTCAGGACTGAAAGTGGCTTTGACTAGCTAAACAGTTAAAAAAAAAGCCATCAGTAAAAATAAAATCAATCGCCTATTTGATAAAGAGATCACAAAAACACCAGATTGGAAATAAATAACAAACAAAAGTAATTATTTAAAAAAAAGAAAATTTCACTTTTTTTTTTAAAAGCTGAATATGCAAATTAAATTAGTTATCGCTATTTAAGGAAGAAATCCCGGCCTTTGACTGGGTGTTTATAAGCCAAGACCTAGGCAGTACCTCCCCTTCAGGAGGAGCTGGGTTTATTGCCCGACGCCTGAGGCGTCTCCAAAAGGAGAAGTGCCGAGGGGGCTTGGGCAATTTTTCCACGTTATTGACGTCAAACTTACTCTAAACCTCGACCTTTATGTCACATTCGGCAGCGACGTGGGACCGCTGAAAAATACCTATATGTACGTGTTGTGGGCACTTCGACATGGTGTGTGGTTAGCAAACTTGTCTCACCAGATCAATTACGTTACGACTAAATATTGAGTTCGATTCTCACTGGTTGCGTCCCCGCCCCTTCGGCTTTATGCCACATCTAAACTACGCTTAAATTAAAGATACGTAATAATGGTAATAAACCGCATTTTATCTGATATCACACAGTCACAGTTTATCACTACCTCATGTCAAACCAACCAACTTTAAGTAAGTTTCAGCAGGGTTTCAAACGGACACACACAACACAAATTTTAGAGCTTTATATATGAAATGACTTTTTAAAAAGTTCACAAAATATGTTTTATAGCAAAATTCACAAAATTTCATAAATGAATTGAATACCTGGAGAACAATGTGAAATGACGCATTGAAGGAAAAGAATTTAAGTTTATGATTTTGTTAACAAGTTGAACAATGGCCAAAGGGATGATTAAAGTAAACGTTGTTCGTGAACTGGGTGGTATAATAATTCAGTAGTACAGACTGGAGGCACGGTGGAGTAATGATAGCGGCTCGGATTGAAGAATCGAAGCCGAGTTCGAATTCCAGTTGAATCCATTACAAACATTCATTTACGTGCTAAGCTAATATCCTTGGGAAAGGTATGAATCCTCTTTTTCTCCCCCCCCCCCATAGCAGAATAGACCGGGTTCTATAGTTTTGGATAGCAACTGATCTACCGTAGAAAGAAATGGCAACCTACTGCGGAAAAAATCTGTCTCGTAAGTCATGTATCGAAAGATACATGATCGCCTAAGCGCATGGCACATAAACCGAGTACAGACTTGAACTCAGTGAGTAAAGAAGGTGAGCAATAACTGAGCAGTACTAAATAACAAGAATACGAGATAGCGAGAACAATCTATCCCCGTAGATTTTATTTTAAATATAAGGGTTTGGTTCAAACTTCTCTGGGGGTTACCCGGATCGACAGACATCTGCAGAAGGCCGGATGACACAACGACCGAAACGTTGTAATAACAACAAAAATGAGGAGAATAGTCCGCATAAACTGCTCATCTCAGAAATTCACACAGAAAAATGGTAAAAGATCACTCTCAAAATACAATGTAAGGCAAGGTCAAGGCTGTTTCAGATTGTTTAAGAAAGTATATATTTTAATTTTATTTTAATGGAAATAAAGAAAAAGTATAACAAACAATAATGGCAACAACTCAAAAGAAAAGTTTGTGTACTGTAAACTAACAAAATTCATTTGACAAACAATAGATTTTTCAATACTAAAAAAATGTCCTGAACAATTGAATTGAAATAGTTTTTCATTCCATTATTATTTGTTTGACACATGTCTGTTCTAATCATTCAAGACATGAATCATACTGGAGGTAGGTATGGATGGATGGACGGATGGTGAGTGTTTGAGACATTCTAGTATGGAGAATAAAATAAAGCTGCAAGTTATTTCTTTCCTTTTTCTACTTTCTATTTTATTTTTTAACGCTCCAGAAAATGAACGGTATTCGTTTTTTAGTTTCACTGTTTAAAATTCCAGATTTAAACTTTCATAAAAACTGACGTTCTTCACATCAATTAATTATTTATTAATTAATAATATTCATGATAAAAATCAACCAGTTTAACATTGCCTGTATTAGTCAATGGTACTAACTTGTATTTAGAATTTAAAAACAATATGAGGGGATATTTTAAATTAAACTTTATTTTCTACTTTTTTTTCTGCGTTTTACTTTCAGAAGTAAATAAATTAAAATAGCTTTCTTAAGGGTGGAATATTTTCAGCCAATTTTAATGGCAATTGTTTTTTGTTTTTGGTTCACTTTTTTTACACCAGTATGATAGGACTTTTTTTTTTTTATCTCAATGTTACATTGCAAAAATATCGCGAAAATTTCATTTTTTTTTTTTTTTTAATAGACATTTGAAAAATTGAACTTTCGGTTATAGTCGGTTTAGGCGTTACAAATGATTTTTTTTTTTTTTTACCAAGCACTAATTTTTCTATCTCCTTTACTTATCGTACGTACATTTGAAATTTGAATGAAACTCCTATTTCTGACCCCGCGCCGGGTAGGCCCGTGGAAAAACATAAAAATAAAATCAACACACAACTGGTCGCTTTTTCAAATTTAATAACTCATTTATTTAAGTATTTTTGTAATCGGTGTTAATTTTTTTTCATGAATTTTTTTAAGAGTTAATATTTTTATCTTTTAATTTAATTTTATCTATTTGTGATAAAAGATCCCATAGAGAGATTCACTTTTTTTTTTTTTTTTTTAACATTCACTCAATATCTTTTTGACTATTATTTTGAATTAGGACTCATCAAATTCAAGGCAATTGTCCTTCCACCTGTTTTTGTTTCTCTTTTGGATATGGAATATATTCGAAATGTAATCATTTATTTCTTTCACTCAGTAAGAAAAAAAGAACATTATTATATTATAGGTCTCGGAAAATTGTCTGAAACGCTAAAATGAACTCTCTTCGGATTTTTCAAATGAACTGTCCCAGAGTCTGTGAAGCAATCAATTCAAATTTAATCTAAGATCTTGAGTCACTTTTAGTTTTATGTCCAGTGAAAACAATAAACATTAGTAACTGTGAATAATTTTTTTCTTCAAAGAAATTAATTAAAATTTAAAATCATTTGCAGAAAAAACTTGGACTTAAATTCAAAGACAACCCGTGATCTGGAAATAGAAAGACACGTCTAAGAAGCTGTATATGGCGATGATAGGTTTTTTAGCAGAACACAATGCCACCACGTGGAGCCTCTCAGACGTGGGTAATTCCAGAAATTATCCCGTTCCTATCATATCTTTCTCCTTTTCACTTTTCAGTAATGAGGAAGGTGTGGCCTGAGAAGAACAGCCACTCTGGAACTGGATTTGTTTAAATTGTTTGCCTCAGGTCTCATATGGGCCAAGAAGGGACAGATCTTAATTTTAAAAGTACAAGTTATAATTTAAAACTCCATCTTGATTTAAAAATAGTTATTTTTTTTTCTTTTCCATGTGGCACATGAAGCTTCATTAATTTGAATTATCTTTTTCCAAATTAGAGGAAATCATAGAAAAACTCTAAAATTCGAGCAAGAGGAAAACATTTTGGGGCTTACTAATGAATAATGTTGTAAATGTAAACAGTAAACTATGATGCTTGACTGCTTTTTAAAGGTGTTACTGTTAGTGTTATTGTTCCGTTTTTTTTAGGTTAGAAATTAAAATGCGTTTTTCTTTTTTCACTGCAGCGTCCAAAAATGACTTGAAAATTTTAAGGCGCGTTTTCCACTCTCTGGACATTTTCTGAATTAGGTGAAAAATAAAATATACTTAGTTATATTTTCTTTTTTTTAATCTAGAAAAAAATCTTTTTTTTATACTTCCCCCGTTTCACTGCTGAGATCTATTTTTAGATTGAAGGAAGTGAATGTTGCTATTATTGATCGGTAACGTTACTTCGTTGCCGTGTGAGAGAGGCGGGAGGTCCGATCGATGGTTCCCTGTCTTAAAATAGCGGTGATTCATTTCCCTCAATCCACTTGCAGTCTTTTGCCTTTTACAAATGGACTGATGATGTAGCAACAGTCACCACTTAGTTAACTACCGCTATAGCAGAAGCAATAGTCAAACGAACTGAAATCTAACATCATTTCTTAGTCATCCGTAGATGCACTGTAAGATACTGTTGTTGTTTGAAATTGAATCATTCTTCCAAGAAGTGATATTGGTCACTGGTGCAATACAATATCACTACGTTACCGACGGAAAAAAGATAGAAGAAATTAATTAATAATGCAAAAGCAAAATTATTGTAAAAATTAATTAGTCCTTCAACTTTTTTTCCGCAAAGTTTTTTTTTTTTTTTTAAATCACAGTTATTATATTGCTTATCAAAGGAATTTCTATAGATTTAGAAATTTGAGTACGCATCAAAAAAAAATCATTTTTTATTTTAAGCACGAATTTTCATCGAATCAGCCAAGGCTGTTATTACCACGTGTTTTCTTAAAGCTTTTTTGGAGGAAAGAAAACAAACAAAAAATAAATAAAAGTAGCAGCGTGTTTAGTTTTTACTACATGACAAGCTTGTGGATGAAAGCGCGAATGAGCGAGAGAAAAGCACACAAAATTAAGTAAAGTACTAGTATAGCCCATGTGATGATAAATAGATGTTAGTTAGTCGGTAACGTAAAAAGTGATATTGTATGAATGGGTGTGTTCTACTTATGTGTTGCTTGGTATACCAAGGATCAATAATGTATTGTAGTGAAAATAGGATGCACACACGAGTAGTGTTGTTTGTAAGGTTCACTAGACCAAGAATTTGAGAGGTGGCTCAAGAAGACGAGAATTATACACAATTGTACATATTGGGATTATTAACTCATGGCGTGTTTTTTTTTTTGTTTTTTTTTGCCCCATTAGTTGCCAAGTGTGTGTGAGGTATTTTGGTTTACGAAGAAGCGAATGGTGACGGATAAATTTAAATTTTTATGGTGAATGAATATATTGTAAAAAAAAAGAATGAATGGGTTGTAAATCCAATTAGCTAGGTATAAGATAGCTAGTGAAGACCCCCCCTTTTTCGGCCTTGGGCCACAACTGTATCAGTAATAAATCTTAGACATAGAATTAACGCTGCATGGTAACTGGCAGTTTCATGCTTTATGTGATCATCATAATGATCACTTCAAGCATGGAACTGTCAGTTACCATGCAGTGTTGAATTCTGTGTCCATACTGTGTGTATGTAATTTCTAAAGAATTAATGGATTTATTTTTAATTTGACATTTTTTATTACTTCAAACGTTTTTATAGTGGACACCTATCAGTGTGTGCATTTGAGAATAAGATTTCTCAACTGCGCAAACTGGATAGAGGATAGCCATAATACACACGTTTTAAATAAAAATGGGGCATTTATTTAAAAAACAAAGTGTCCACTGTAATAAGATTTCAAGTAATATATGTAATAAAATTATCTCATTATACTGGCATATCTTTTCTAGTTCCTGGGAGAAAGGGCATAATCTGGTGTGATCAATTTTTTGAACAAGGCCTGCACAAACTCTCAGTCATGATGACCGATGACTTTGTGTTATAGCACAGCTATTGATGACTTCAGAATGGTCCCATCTACCCAATCTCACTCATAGTTTGGTTTTTAGTCACTTTCTAAATGTTCCACATGCTGGGATCGGTTTCCTGAGCCAATATGAAGAAGTCACCTTCCTGTCAAATTGACCCTAGTGAGATACAAACCAAGGGTCTCATGGACAGAAGGAAAATATTCTAACCACTTGGCCATGCACCCATGTCTTACATCAGGTGTGTCAAACTGGCTGTCCTCACAAAGGTTTCTATAGCCATGGTATATTGAGAATTTTTTCTATGTTGGTAATGCAAATTATTAAAAACAGTGAGATTTTTTTTTCAATTGGTATGATTAGATTGTTTATTCTATCTCAACAGTGTTTTGTTTTTGAATGTCAGCGACTATTTTTAATTTCCGGTTAATCATGTGATCATCCTTGAACATAAGAACAAATATAAAGTGAAAACGTTCATAAGTTTGTAATATTTTGCCTTAAAAATTTTGAATTCTACTTCATCTTGCAAAAAGAAAAAATTATCTGAAGAAGGACTTGTGTTTCAAGAAAAGTGGGAATTACAGTACTTTTGTACCACTGTTAATGGAAAGATAAACTGTTTGATCTACAATGACTGCATTGCAGTGCCAAAAGAATATAATGTAAAAAGACGTTATGAAACAAACCATCGATCTTATAATAAATATGAAGGAGATATGGATGTTTCAAAAGTGAAGGAATTCAAAGTTAACACAGCAACAGAGTTGCTTTGCAAAACTTCAGAAAGGCAATGTAAGTTCTGTTACTGCAATCTTTGAACTCTACAAAATGGTCACCATCAGTGGAAAATCTTACAGTGAAGGAGATTTCATAAAGCAATATCTTGTAAAAACAGTGGAGATTGTATATCCAGAGAAGTCACACTTATTTCAAGACATTTCATTAAACAGGAACACTGTTGTTGAATAAATTGATGAAATGGAAGATGATCTGAGTTGACAGTGGAAGACTTTATCATCAAGTTTTGAAAATTTTTCTATTGCTCTGGATGAGACTGTTGACGTAGTTGGAATAGCACAGCTCACCGTTTACATCAGGGCTTGTGACAATTTCAAATTTATGAAGAACTAATTGAACTGGTCCCAATGTATGATACTACAAGAAGCCAGAACATTTTTGAGAAAGTTGAACAGCTTCTCCATGACTATAGCCTTGATTTATAAACCATGTAAACCTTACATGTTATATAAATCATCCTATAGCTGTGAAAATAGAAGATTACCTCAAGAAACGTTGTAAAAACCTCGACATAAAAAAATGACTGTGGATGATCTAGCAATTAAAGCACTTATTATACACTTTTGTTTGAGTAAATTGCTTTCTCTTTGATTAAAATACTATTTTTCTGCCTTATATATATATATATATATATATATATATATATATATATATATTGCCTTCAAGCATAAAACAGACTGTCACCACTCAGTGTTGATCTCAGTATCCACTTATATATATATTAGGACCTTAAATCTAGCATCTGGTTTACAAGTAATTCAAATTGCTAACCAGATACTTCCTCTGTAGCTAAATCGTATAGCACGTCAGGATATATGACATTTCCATGTAGGATACAGGAATCGAACCTGTATGAGGACACATATATTCTATGAAATTTCTCAGACATTCAGGTAGGTAAATGCAGTTAATACTGTTTATTATAAATAGAGCATTTACTTAAATATTTGTATCTATAAAAATAGCATATAAACAATAAATATATTAAAATAATTGCCGATTTCATAATATATATATATATATATATATATATATATATATATATATATATATATATATATATGTTAAATAAACAAAAACACTAGAAAGCATGACAGATTATGAAATAGTTGAACATAAATGAGCAAACTCAAATATTGAAAAGTTTGTTAATTTTGGAAAAAGATAGAAAGAAAAAAAAAAAAAAAAAAATATATATATATATATATATATATATATATATATATCAATTTAAACTTAACGTACTCAAGATTATGAAGTCATTATTCATAACATACAATAAAAAAATTTATACTGCGCTTTTGACAGTACTAACGCCTAAACTATCAACTGGTAGAAAATACAAAGTTGGTAAATATAACTTAAGAAAAAACAGAAAGTAAAAATAAGAAAAACAATTTTCAGGTTAGGTGTACAAAAACAAATAAATACACATACTGAAAAACCCAGTAACCTTGGAAAAAGTTGAAAGAAATAATAATAATAATCAATATATATATATATATATATGTGTGTGTGTGTGTGTGAAAATATATAGAAAATAGGAAAGAACTCATTAGGTAAATAATCCAAAGTTCTTTAGTATTTTAGTTATTATTTTAAAAAAATAGTGCTCGATACAAAAGTAGAGCATAAATATAATTATTTATTTAAAAATATGATTCCAACATGCTACATAAGAGGTCTCATGTTTCAAAACAAGAGCCGACAACTTCAATATAATTATTTGAATTAAATTGAATTAAAGTAAGCTCTGTTCCATCTTCAAGCAAAATTTTTTTTGGGAATAACTTATTTCTGAAATTTACGTGTTTTAATAGCATATTCATTATTGAAATCAAAATTTCTATGGTAACGGCTAGAGCGATTGTTTAAATAAAAAGGGGTGTAGGTGTTAATAATAATTTGTATCAGTATAGAGTTACATTCACAGATGTCAAGTGAGGGTAAGGTTAGGGTGTCTGAATTTAAAAAAGAAGATGATTTCGCCTAGTCTGGTTAAGTGTCTATGGAGATTTATTTATTTTTTATTTTATTTTTTTCTGAAAGGGTTTTGTGTATATAAAAAAAACTGCCACAACATTTGTTTTCTGACGACTTCATAAAGGGTTATCTTTTTTTGTAGGGTATTTAAACTATTTATTAGGACTATGGATTTTAAAAATTATTTTATTGTTTGTTTTTATGCTAATTATTCAATGCAAAATTTGATGATGTCGTGAAAAAACCTATTTAACTCATGTCTATTGTTTAATAGATTTTTATTATTTAGAAACTTAATAATGTGTAGTTTTTCATGTAGGCATAAAGGGCATGGGTCATCCCAAGTTTTACAAGTTATTGTTTAGTTTATAATTTTCCATTTTACTTTTGGTGTTTTATTCATTTCCTTCAAATGCCAAAAATATTTAGATAGAGATGTCTGATTTCTTTTATTTATATTGTTGAAAGAGCACTTATGCTGCCTACATCTGGCTTTAAATTCATTCTTTGTGGACCCAATGTATATCATATTAGTATTAGGACTCTCAATGGATGAGATAGTACATTGGTATACCACAGATTTAACGCAGCACTTATTTTCCAATGGGCAGTCTTCTGGGTTTCTACAATCACATAATTTTTCTAATTTAAGTGTAGGGTTTTTATTAATACTATTCAGGCATGGGGGTTTGTTCAGGATTTTATTATTGTGTTTTTTTATTATACTTTCTAGATTTTCAGTGCAGCTGTAACTCAATTTTAGGGTGTTCTTATTAAATATTTTACTTTCCGACCAATAGTAGACTTAGTAAAATATTTAAATATTTTAATATTATTTAGTAAAATGAGATCACTGTTAGAGTGGCTGAACTTTTAGATCTTGCTCTCGCTTCTTGAAGATGATTCAGACAAGCAGATTGAAAATTACTGAGTCCACTAAAACACGTTGATCTCTATTCTACCTGCTCCAAAGCTAAGCACTCAAGAGTGTCATGTGGTATATTGACTGCTGACAAGTTGCTTTTCAGCTTGTCTTTGTATCTTAGCCATGGGCATCCTACATTCCTGTAGCCATTATCTAACTGGCTGTACATTAGGATCTTGGGTATCCTATCATCAGACATTCTCAAGACATGACCAGTCCACCGTAACTGAGACTGTATGATAAAAGTCTCGATTACTCCAATATTTCACCTGTTAAACAGGTCTACGTTAGATGTCCTATCTTGAAGCTTAACTCCACAGATTGCATGCAGACAGCTTTTATGGAAAACATCTAGCTGGTATATATGGTACCTGTATGAAGTCCACGACTCTGAGCTATACAAAAGGATGGCAAGTGCAACAGCTCTGCAAATCCGAATTTTCGTATCCAGTCGAATACCCCGCTCATTCCACAAGCAATGGCAAAGTTTGCCGAAAGCACTGGTAGCCTTAGCAATCTGATGCATGATTTCATCATCTAAAGTTCCACTGTAATTGACTTTGCTACCAGGATAGGTGAAAGACTTTACATAGTTCAGGTGTTTGTCTTCTACTTTCAATGGTCTCTCTGGAAATTTGTAGACTGGTGGTTTTTGTTTCTCACCATGCAATTGCTTCAGAGTAGGACAAGGTTGGTGCACAACTTCAGTTTTCTTTATGCTAAGTGTAAGACCAAATGTTTTACATGCAGCAGAGAGACGATTTATTAGATGTTGGGCTTCTTCAAAGGATGTCGCTACAAGAGCCGCATCATCAGCAAACAACAAATCACGAATAATATGCGTACAAAGGTGGGTCTTGGCTTTGAAGTGCTGATGATTGAAGAGACCACCAGTTGTTCGAAAATGAAACTTGACGCCAATCTCTGTGTCTGCAAATGTATATTTCAGCATCACCGAGAAGAAAAGGGCAAAAAGAACGGAGGCCATGACACAACCTTGCTTAGTGCCATTTGTGACATTAAAGGATTCCGACATCATACCATCAGACACGATATTAGCTTTCATTCCTTCATGAAAGGAGATGATGACCTTTAGCATGTTTTCATGGATGCCGAGTTTCCTCAAGACTTGCCAAAGAGCCTCTCGATTCACAGTGTCAAAGGTCTTCGTCAAGTCCACAAACACCATGTATAACTCCTGGTTTTTCTTGTGAACCTTCTCTGTAACTTGACAAAGAGAAAATATCATGTCACTGGTGCCCCGACCTGACCAAAAACCACACTGCGATTCAGGATAGATGTCATCAACAAGGTGTATAATGATTCTGTTTAGAATCAGTCTCGCTAGGATTTTGCCTGCAATTGAAAGTAGTGATATCCCCCGATGATTATATATATGGATGCATACATGCAAAAAAAATTTAAAAACAGGTTAACACTTCTGAGGAGTATTCAAAGAATGGTGAACAGGTAGATATTGTTTGACACCATAATATCACTTGTGTTTTTATCATAAAGATATTTCCATAGAAATTTAAAATCTTCCTGTATCTATAAAAGTTAATTATTTACACCTGTGACTTATAAGTCTATTCAATCTTTTATCTTATTTGTCTACTTTTTCATTTAAAATTTTGTAAGTTAACTTATCAAATGATCAATTGCAGCTGTTACATTTGTCTTTTTTTTTTTTTTTTTGCTTCTTGCTTTCACAACTCACAATCTGCCAAAAGATATATAAATACCATAGTACCTATATATTAATCTATATATTAATACCATAATATCTATATATTAATATAGGTACCTCCAAAGAAAAGTGATACCCAAGGTTAAAATTAATTTTTAAAAATTAAAAATCTTTCTAGAAGTTTTTTATTTTAGTTTTAATTTCAAGCTAATAGGTTAAACTTAATATTTCTAATAAGCAAAATACTTATTTTCTGTATTTCAAAAACTAATTTAAATTGACTGGAAGGAGTTTTTTTTTTTTTTTTTTTTTGCTTAAATAGCTGATTAGTGCCCTTTTTAGTTGTCTTTCATCGCAATGTAATTCTCTTTCTGAAAAAAATCTTCCAAAAATAAAATATACTTTATTTGAAATTTTATTTGAAGAATATTAGCTGATTTAAAGTATAATTAATCTGATTTTAAACAAATATTATTTACTTTAAGTTTAAAATATTGCAGAAATGCATTTTTTTAATCTGACAGTAGCTGTTTATTTAAGGTGTTGACAGCTTAATGACAGATCTTATGTTTTTTTATGGGAACTTTACCTGTAAAACATAATTGAAGAAAATGATGTGAGTGCCTTTTTTATATAATTTTTAAGTACTCAGTAATCTTAAATATTTAGGTAAATTCTCTAAATTAATAGTTTTATAGAATTTTAGAAATATTGGCCTTAAATTTACTATACTTATCACTTATTTTCTGATAATGTTGTGTATGGGTGTCCATATCTACAAAAATCAGCATGTTTTACACACATACAAAAAAAAAATTCAAAATTAATTTTAAAATATTGGCATTTGATGATTTATATTAAGCTTTTTCATTTATAATTAGTAAATATAGTTTTTACTTAATAATAAAGGGTGAAATTAATACAGAATTTTAAGACTTTTAAACTTTATAAATTATTCTAATTAAAATTTTAAAAAAATGAAAACAATTTTTGTAAAAATTCATTATTCATTGAAAAAAAGTTTTTCTTAAGACAAGAGTTTCCTTAATATATCATATTTATAAAAGGATTTAAAAGCTTTTGTTATTAAATAATGTCATAGTTCTATTGCATTTTTTATTTTATGATTCAGAGAAGATTTTTGGTTAATGGTGTTTCTGTTTGACAAAAACAAATTGATGATTTAAATTCTTAACTAATAGAAATATGAAGAGAGTGGAATTTTAATTTCTCCAAATTTCATAAAATTAAGTGGTGGGGGGTAACAAATGTAAAAAAAAAAAAAAACCTATTTTTATCAAGAAAAAAACAAAATATTTTTTAAATAATTTCATTCATTTGCGAATAAGTCCTGAAAATTTAATTAAAATCCAACAATTATTTGTTTTTTGCAAGAATTTCCAAAACAATGTGTTTTTACTGCAAAAAAAGATGCTAAATTTCCCACACTAATCCTTGGCTTGCCTGCTGATGCAAGAAAAACAAGATTTTTAACCAAAACTTTAATAGAATAATAAAAAAAAATACTTTGGTCTATCCTCTTAAGAATAACATAAACATTTTGCCGATAAAACTTTGTTTTTATCAAGTTTGAGGCTTTTTCATCAGGAAATTTTTGAAAGTACCTATATTAATCTATATATTAATACCATAGTACTTACATATTAATCTATATATTTGTTGTAACCTAGGGAAGGTTGGTAATGAACAATAATACTTAGGACAAGAACAACATGTATAAAATTTGCCAGCGGCACATAGAAGAGGCAGTTAACTGCTAGAAGTGAGTCAAGTGAATTTCACAATGAATCTCCAACTGCAGACCAATATACAGTATTTACTACTGTATTTATGTGAATGGGGACATACCCATTATCGTCCGTAGGTATACTACAACAATATTGATACCATAGTACCTATATATTAATCTATATATTGATACCATAGTATCTACCAAACCTCTTGTGTAAGATGTGCATAGGACACCCCAACAGAAAGATAAAACTTCCAAATATGGAATTATTGCAAGTGTTTTCTCAATTCCTTCTCAAGTCCTTCCTAACAGATAGGTCCATGAAGTTAGTTGCTAAGAGCCTGTCCTCCTTGGTCCATGAAATCAATGCAGTCATCCCTCAAGGTTTGCTCCCTGGTCTGTGTATAAGATGCAGGTTTTGCTATCCAAAATCAAGTTGAAATGTCTGCTGTATTTTGTACTTTAGTCTAGAATTCAATCCTATTTATTACAGGACTCAAAACAAGCAAAATTGGGTCAAATTGGATTTATTTGTTTACTGGGTAGATAATATCTATCTGATGGATTGCAATAAAGGGAAATAAATTTTTCATAATTAAAACCAAAACAAACAAGTTTATTTTCACTCAGTTTTATTTCTATTTATTTTCTCAGTGTGCATTGTCAATTTAGTAGTATTATCCCCCAAGTGTCATTATCACATTTTTGTAAATAAACAATATGTCCTGTTTTTTTATAATTTTTTCTCTTCCTTTTTCACAAGTTTTAGTCATTTTCTTTGCTCTAAAATAAGGCACATTTTATACATGAAATTTCTGTAATTTCTCTGTTTTTTTTAACTGTGTCTTATACTCCCTAACAATCTATACACAAAGGATTTATAGTTTATATATATATATATATATATATATATATATATATATATATATATATATATATACACTGTAATCCAGTGTGTATAAAATTCATTTTTTTTTTTCATCCTGAATCATGTCCAAAAGTCTGCTGTGTCTTATACTTTAGTTTTGAACTCAACCCAGGATTTTTTTTCCCAGAAGTCACAACAAATAAAATCGGATCAAATTGGGATTTATTTGTTTACCGCAGAGATAATGTCTATCTAATAGCAGATTGCAACAAAGGGAAATTAATCTTAAATAATGTTCCTCTAAGTTCCATATGGTTCTGTACTTTCTCCAGATTTCATTGAGTTTAGACACCTCGGATGCCCATAAGCTCAGAAAAATACAAACTGTCCTTTTCTGGACTACACAAATAGTTTTGAAAGAAATAACTCAGATAGTCAGAAAAAATTAAAACCAAACCAACAAGTTAATATTTATTCAATTTTATTTTGATTTATTTTCTCAATGTGTATTGGCGATCATGTATACAGGGGCACCAGGGAAAAAAAAGCTCATCAGAGCAATTGCCATGAAAATATTTGTAGAAAAAGACAGAAGGAAGCCATGTTGAATCAGTGAGAAAGTAACTAAAGTTGAGATGTCAAGTCAGGATTGATTACATTACAGATCCTTCTTTGGATTTTATCAAAAATTTTGAGATAAATAGCAGGAGTACCAGACCAGATATGCCAGCAGTATTCAATGCACAGATGAATGGTAGATTTGTAAATATGCAAGGTGGATTCTGACAAGAAAAATTTTGGGGCCCAATACAGCAACCCAGCTTTCCTTGCAGTAGATGCAGCTAATGAAATGTATAGGAATATAGAAACATGCCTTTTAGAAACTAAACAAAGTATTAAGTGATTGAATGTTGAACAATTTGTGGAACAGAATTACGTGTATCTGCTTCCTTCATAAAGCCTAGGTACCATAGAGGAATGTTCTTCAGAACAATTACTATGAAAGTATTTATAGAAAAGTCAGGGCAAAGCTACATTATGGCAGTGGGAAAGTGACTGAAGTTGAGGTGTTTGGACCAATAATATTGCAGATTCTTCAGAAAAAGAGAGAGAGAATTGAAATTTCTAAGGCATATAGTGAGGAAAGATGTCTGAGTAAATTTGACACTCACAGGACATTGAAGGTAAAAAGGACAGAGGAAAACAGTGCATAACCTACCTAATAAACTTATGTAAATGGTTGGCAGAACAGGGTTTAGGAGAGATAGCAAAAAGCCAAAATTTACAAAGAGCCGCAAAGAACCAGGATTGCCAACATCCTGAAGGGACATGACACATAGAAAAAGAATTGTAGACTTTACCAAATAATACTAGAAAAAAATTTTTTTTTAAATATTACTCCTTTAAAGAGATGCTGAAAATTTCTTAATGCAACTCACTTCCCAAATCAGACCTTTACAGCTAAATCCATGGAGTCAAATAGACTTCATTTCTTTTGCATTCAAATTGTTAGGGTAAGGTTCCAACTTCTCAAGTCTACTGTTATCCACCCACCACCATTCTCTCTCTCTAGTATTGATGGGAATTTCCTTCCAAACCTTTTGTTTACAGTAGTCTGAAAAATTAACAATTTAATCATATCTTCAGAAGAATTGCAGACAAGGTTTTACCTAATAATAATAAAAAAACAAAAAAAACTTCTAAATATTACTCCTACAAAGAGGTGCTGAAAATTTCTTACAGTTCACTTTTCAAATCTGAAAAAATGACCATACATAATGTAGTTTTTGTTATCTGGTTGGTCAAGCTCTTTGTGATTGAGTAGCACCACTCTATAGAATTTGATAAAAGATCATCTTTTTTCAGTAGGAAGGATGTGAAAATTCAGATAGCTAAAACCTGGGCTGCTTTGAATAAAATAAAATCTAGTAATCTGATCTACTAGACAACCTCAAGTAGAGATTCTTTCGAGCTACTGTAGAAGCGGTATTAATGTAAGGTGCCACTGCAAAATCCTACACACCAAGCTTGATGGAACCCACATTTAGATGTTAAGAGCTATGTTTAACATCTCATGGAGACAACATCCAACTATAATCTCAGCTCTATGTCCCCATCCCTGATAATTTTACAATCTTATGCACTTTGCAGGACACTGCCAGTGAGCAAAACATCTACCATTCTGGGCAATTAGCCATAGAGCAAGACAAGTCGGTTGCCTAGCAACCACCGACATGTTATGGTACAGAATGCCACCCTAATGACCTTCTGAACTTGATACAGGACCTTGATGGTTGGTGTGATAGACTAATGAGAATCCGAACTAAAGTGACCAAATAAATAAAAAATAAAAATCATTTTTTGAAGATTAATGGGATTCATTTGGTTGAAGCCATTTTTAATTATTGACTGATGTATTTTGAAGTGTTATAAAATTTATTAATTTAATGTGAATAGGGGATGCTGATAAATACTAATAATACTGGACTGTTAGTGTTACTGTCGGATAAAATTTATAAATCTTTTTCTTTCTTTCTTTTTTTTGGAAGTCAAGATCTTTGTGATTTTGAAGTGCCAATTTATAGAATTTGATAAAGGATAATCTTTTTTAAAATTAATAGGATTCATTAATTTGAAGCCACTGATGTATTTGAAGTGTTTAGAATTTATCAATTTCACATTTTTAATTTTTATCATGGATTTCACGTATGTCTTGTAAGAGATATTTTTCCCTATTCTGCAGTCTCTTTCCCCCCAGACACAACATTGCAAGCCTATCACTACTCTGTCATTGTTTTAATGGAAAATGTTCAGATGACTTCCAATTTTTAATTTCCCCAGTTCAGACCTTTACAGCTAGGAGAAAATATGCTACATCCACAGAGTTGAATAACCCTCATTTTTTGCACATCCAAATTCTTAGGGGTAATTTCCAATTTATCAAGTCCACTGTTATCACCCACTACCATTTATCTTTCTATTATTGATGGGAGTTCACTTTTGTTTAAGATAGTGTGGAAAGTTAACAATTTCATTATATCATCAGAAGAATTGTAGACATGACTTTACCTAATAATAATAGAAAAAAAATATTCCTACAAAGAGGTGCTGAAAATTTCTTAACCCATCTCACTTTTGGAACCTGGACAAGTGACCGAACATAAATGTGGTGATGTTTTTTGTTTTTTTTTGTTATTTGGTTAAGCTCTTTGTGATTTTGAAGTACCAGCCTGTAGAATTTGATAAAGGATATTCTTCTTTAAGATCAATAGGATTCATTCATTTGAAGTCATTTTTAATTATTGATCTGAGATAACAGCTGAATACAGATGATTTTTTTGACATTTCTAAACAAGTTAGAATCCTTTGTAGATGTTCATATGAAAGTCTACATCTAACGAGGCTATTGAAGAACATGACTCTTGTGTTTCAGTCTTGGTTTTGTGACATTTTACGATGTTGGACAAAAGTACCTCTAGCAAAACTATGTTCAATTTCCTTATCTCCTAAACTAAATTTGCTATAAGTGATCCATGTACCAATGTATTTGAAGTGTTTAGAATTTATCAATTTGACAGTTTTAATTTTTATCATGGATTTAGTGTATGTCTTGTAGGAGATGCTTTTTTTTCCTGCCATTCTGCAGCATCTTTCTCCTAGACACAACAAAGGAAGCCTGTCACTACTCTATCATTGTTTCAATGGGAAATATTCAGATGAGTTTCATTCTTTAGTTCTCCCAGTTCAAACATTTACAGCTTGGATAAACTATGCTACGTCCACAGAGTCAAATAACTCTCATTTCTTTTGCATTCAAATTGTTAGGATGAAATTCCAACTTCTTAAGTTCACTTTTATTACCCCTTCTTCTCTCTCTAGTATTGATCAAAGTTTCATTACAGACCTTTTGTTTACAGTAGTGTGGAATGTCAACAGTTTAATTATATCATCATTTCTCTTCAATTTATGTGCACTAACCCATTTCTTCAAGTTATGTGGTTTTTGTTATTTGGTAAAATTCTTTGTGATTTTGTGGCGCCATTCTATAGTGTCTGATGAAAGATTATCTTCTTTGAAATTTAAAGGCCTTATCTTTTTAAGGTTTTTTTTAGTCATTGATCTGAAAAAAAATCAGATTAACAAATAATAACCTTTACCTGTATTTTAATTAATGTTATTTTGAATTTATTTTGTATTTTAATATTATTCTGTATTTTAATTAATATTATTTCAAAGTTATTTTGGCTTTATTCAACTGTATTCTTGTTTTTTTTTCCAGTTTGAATGAGTGAGAATGCCAATCGTCGCCGTCGACGTATACAAGGGGCCTGGTCAACAGGGCCTGCCCAGGAACAGACTGAAACCCAAAGGCTGTGGTCAGGGCCTGCAGCTTGCCGGCCCTATTATGTCATTCAGAATGTACCACATGTAAGTAGTGTCCTCCTCCTCCTTCTCTATGCCTGCAATCACAGGCTATATGATGATTAGGTCAACTCATCAGAAGTTAGGGAACAGCTCATTGCAAACTGAAATACAAAACTGTTTTCTATCAATAAAGACTTCCAAAGTTATGGTTTTGATTCTTTTTCTTTTACCAGACTTCCTTACTGCCACAGAATTGATTTTCTGGTGTTTTCTGCCCAACACCCCAAATTGGGAGCTGAGATTTTACTAATAATACTGAGGAAAGAGGAGGAGGAGGAAAGGTTTGAGAGGTTCTACGGGCAAATTAGAAACTTTTTAAACCTTGATCATAGGAAAACAATAAGCATAAGTTCTATGCTAATGATTCTTTTGCACTTATTGCTTGTGGAACTCACTTCCAGCTTCTTGCTTTTCTGCTAGCTACAATCTTCAAAAATTTAAATGCAACATCAATCATTATCATCTGTCTCCTTGAATCCTAGTCTTTTACTATCCCCTCTCTCCTCAATGTTTTCTCAGTTTCTTTTACTCTCAGTAACCTCTTGCATCTTCGTGGCTTTGTTTTTTATGGCTTATCAACTCTTTGCAGGTTATTTAAAGCCAGAAAATATTTTTAGATTGTAAGAATCTTTTGGAGATAATAATGATTTTCAGATATAAGTCCTACTATTTAACCCATAGTTGGGAAGAGAAGAGGCTGATTCATACATTCCCCAAGGGTATTTGTGTGTAAGTGAATATAATGAATCTGGCTAGAATTGGAACTCAGCTCTCTGATTCCCAATTCCAAGCTGTTATCCATTACATCACCCACACATTCAAGCTTACGGCACCTGGTATTTTCAAGGAGTTACTCATATAGGTACTAACCAAGCTCATTGTTGCTTAACTTTGGTGATTGTATGAGAACTGATGTTTCAACATGATATGGCCAAAATTGGCTTTGTGAGAGCAACAGAGATTAGTTAGCAATTTCATCATACAGGTGTATTTGGAAACAAGCAGCCAAATACACACATACACACTCACACACACACACACACACACACATATATATATATATATATATATATATATATATATATATATATATATATATATTATATATATATATATATATATTATATATTTTATGTTATAAAGAGGTAATCATACAATGAATCAATTAGTAATATTAATATATATTAATGTAATTAATGGCAAATTCTCTTCACTAAAAGACTTAATATAAGCATTAACTTACTAACAATCCCTTGAATGATGTGATCACTATGTATAAAATTGTTTTCAGATGGATCTGGTGTATTTTTAGAGCAGCAAGTACTTTCGAAAACTTCATGGTCTCATCATCAGGCTGTAATTTTTTCATTAGAAATAAAACTCTAAGATGAAATAAATGTATAGTAGACTGAAAGATGTTTTTTTTAAGAATGTGTTATTTATTAATGGTTATATAATATAGGAATGTGAAAGTCACAACACTAGAGTTGAACTATTTCAAGTGATGAGGAAATAAAACTCCAAGGAAAAAATACAAAAAATTCTCACTTGAAATAGTTCAACTCTAGCGTTGTGACTTTCACATTCCAATATTATATAACCATTAATAAATAAAACATTCTTAAAAAACATCTTTCAGTCTACTATACATTTATTTTGTCTTAGAGTTTTATTTCTAATGAAAAAATTACAGCTTGATGATGAGACCATGAAGTTTTCGAAAGTACTTGCTGCTCTAAAAATACACCAGATCTATCAATGATGATTTGGATCATGATTACAATTCTAATGTAATAAATTATAACCATGGAATATTAGTGTCTGAGCCTTTTATATTATATATAATATTCAAAAAGTTTAATCCAAGTTTTAGCAATAATTCAGCACCTCAAAAATCCACAATGTGAAAAAAAAATAAGACACCATTAAAAATAATGTTGTTTATGAATTCTCATGTCTTTTGGGAGATTGTATCTCTAATATCAATAATCAACAAACAATATGAAACTCTTACATTAGCCACACATGCACCACACTCTCTTGTAGGTTAAAGTGTCATTTGTTAAAATTTAGTGTAATTTGTGCTCTTATAGATCAACATATCACAAATAACTAAAATAATATATAAAGCAAATTTTAATAGGTAACACCAAAATGTTATATAGGACTCATTACAAAGAAAGACTTGAAATTCATGAAGCCATTTTAATATAAAAGAAACAACTAACACTAAATAAAATATCTTTCTCCATAGAAGATGTGACTATAAAAAAATAAATAAAAATAAAAGCATGTTACAATGCTCAATACATGCTTTTCTACTTTACAGTTGCAGATCACATCACCTTTAACTGAGTTAAATTTGATTCCAACAATCTAAAACTGTTGGAATTTAGTTAAATGCATCTTGCTTAACATACTGAACACTCACAATTCTTGATAATGACTGTGACAGTCAAAAGTACTCATATATAACAAATAAAAGACCTTTTGGACAGTTTATTGTTAATTTTTAAAACACTTACATAAGAAATTGGAAAGACAAAATAAATAGACAGACCCTGTTGGTGTTATTTAATAAAACGTGTTTGGATTAATTCTTGCTGCTTACATACACCTTACACACACACACACATATAATTTTTGCATGACACATTTCATCCTTTAGGACTACTGTGAACTAAATGTTTTTTGTTGATGTAATAATATATGCATATGAAAGTGAGGAGGAATATAAAAAAATCAAATGTTGGTTATAATTAGGCAAATGCTGAAAATGTTGGGATGTTGAAATTTTAAACTAAGATATAAATTTTTTTAAATTTTTACATGTGTCTGGGTATATAGTTTATACAGTCTCCTATACACACACACACACATATATATATATATATAAACAATTTGAGTAGAAAGATGTATAACAAAGTGGAAAAGGTTTTCATGTGACTTCATTGGACTAAGTTTGTTTACTTTCATACAACTACACATAAACATAAATGGGAGATGCTGGAAATTTTACATTTAAAAATATTTTTTTTAAATGTATTTTTGGTATATAATCTAGCTGATTTCATTTAGATTCTTTTTCTTTTTGTTTCCATCACTTTTGTTATTAAATATCACACAGTGTGATAATAGAAGATCTGCCAAGAATGGTAGAAAATTGTAAGAACCTGGGTGCAAATTTACTATGAATGATCTCACTATTAAAGCACTTTGTAAACTTTTTCCTGTTAGGGAAATTTTTTTTTTAATTAGAATAGCATTTTTTATATCAAAATTGTCATTAGTCTTCTGGTGAGCAACTAATGCATTTAATGTGTTGTTTTGTAAAATAGCTCTTTTGTGTTCATATAATCTTTTATTTAAATTTCTTGTGGTTTCTCTAATGTATTCTTTGTGGCAATCATTACATGTAATAGAGTAAATTCCCCCTTCAAGTTTTAGTTTATTGTTTAGTTTTGTATTGATTAAGTCTTTTATTGTTTTAGGAGCTGCATATATATATATATATATATATATATATATATATAAATTATAACATAAGTATGTTATAAAATGGCTATTTTTGTAGTGATTTTATAACATGCTTATGTTATAATTTTTTTTATAAATAATAATTATATCTGCTCTACTTTGTATTGAGCACTCTTTTAAGAATAGTAATTGTTGGTTATTGGAATGCAAAGGTTAATGATTTAAATGGCGAGACATCCATCATCGCAAACAATACAAATAGTATACAAAAACCTTCAGATCCATTATGAATGAATTGATCCTTTATTGTAATTTAAATAACTGATCCAAGTGCGACTTTTAGATAATAAGTGCGACATTACTGTAATTATTGAACAATATAGTTCATGCCACTTTGACAGAAAAATTTACCAGTAAAAAAATTTGTTCATCACCATATTTGGTATAAAACAAAACACTTTTAAAAATTTAAAATCAAACTCAGCGTTGCTTTTGTAGGCGTTCCAATACCAATAACTCTTTTTCAATAGCATTTTCGGATACAACAACACATATATTTTCATTGTCCTCTTATTACTAAGAGAAAAAACAAAAAACAACATCTATTCTATACCTGAAGATGTCTGTAGGAACAGACGAAAAGCTTGTAGTAAAAATAACAACTAATACGGCAGAAATTTATATAAACAAGGATCAATTCCTTCATAACGGATCTGGAGGTTTTTGTATACTATTTGAATTGTTTACGATGATGGATGTCTCGCCATTTAAATCATTAACCTTTGCATTAGTTTTGTGTGAATAATTCATGTATTTGTAAATTGATTGCACGTTTATTGTAATATATATATATATATATATATATATATATATATATATATATATATATATGCGTGTGTGTGTCTGTGAGACTCCTAACACACCCAATGAATTAAGAAAACTAACTACCCACTAACTCTATCACAACTACAATTGAAAAAATTTATCTAAACACAACATAAAACTATGTCTAAAACGTTTGTCTCTACCTAAATAATCCCTTTTTTTTTTACCAGGACTTGTTATCTTTTGTACTTTTTCTATTTGTTTTTATTTTTTAAATATTTATAATGGGATGTCATCTGCAAAGCCATGTCTGGCATATAGCCACAAAAAGCAGGCTCACTGAGGATCAAACTCACTACAGTAGTAATGGCTTGTGAAACTACCTTGTTTATCACTACTCCATGGTGAGGTATTCCTGTTAAAGATGAATCGTGCTTGTTTTTTAGTTTAGAAAAAAAAATCAAATTTTCTTGGGTTTCAAAGGCAAAAGAAGCAAATGGAAACAATGAATAATCTGTCTAATGAGTTTGTGTTCTTCATTCAGAAAACAAGTCCTTTTGTTCTTATTAAGAAAAGAAGTTCAGCCCATTGATTAACATAGCCAGACATTACTTACATCTCAAAATTTGCTTCCGTTGCACTTTACCATACCTAATGGAGAGCAGTGGAAGTTATTATTTCAAGATGGATTTGGCACAGCCTATCCTATGCAGTTGTTTCAATGCTTTTAACGAGTCAGACAAACAACTATTGCTCAAGGATATTTTTCTATGATTTTTTTCTTTGTTGTGAAAATGCTAAAAAGAGCAGCAGATTCCCTTACAGGTAAAAATTAGTCTATACATGGCATATCTACTATTATTCCAAAATCAAAAAAAAAATCTAATTTCTGAAAAATGTTTGGTTCCAAGGGTTATGGATAAAAAACTGTGTTCTGTATTTCTATGCCTTTATGGTGTTATCTACTTGTGTAGTAAAGATATGAACATAATTTGTTGACTCAATTGATAGAATACTGACTATAGAAATTATTTACAGTATTTATATGTGGACTACAGTCCTCACCTTTGTTATTATCATAATGTTTAGTCTGTTGTGCCATTGTGAAATATGATAACAAAAAAGACAAGGATAATATTCTGAATGTTAATAGTGTAAATAAAGATAATTCCTTACCAAGAAAATTCAGACAGAAATGCCTATTGAAACAGGAGTTTTTAATGGGTTTTTTCTTTTAGCTCATTTTTTATATAAACATGACATTTTAAAGGGGTTTTTTCTTTTAGCTCTTTTTTTATTTATATAAACTTGATATTCTAAGGAGTTTTTCTTTTAGCTCCTTTATTATATAAACTTGATATTTTAAGAGGTCTTTCCTTTCACTCATTTTTATATAAACTTGATATTCTAGGGACTTTTTCCTTTAGCTCCTTTTTTCAAAAAAATTGATGTTCTAAGGGGATTTTCTTTTAGCTCCTTTTTATATAAACTTCATATTCTAAGGAGTTTTTTTTAGCTCCTTTTTTTAAAAAAATAGTTGATATTTTAAGGGGTTTTTCTTTTTGCTCTTTTTTTATATAAACGTGACATTCTAAGGGTTTTTTCCTTTAGCTCCTTTTTTATATAAACATGACATTCTAAGAGGTTTTTCTTTCGCTCATTTTTATATAAACTTGATATTCTAGGGACTTTTTCCTTTAGCTCCTTTTTTCAAAAATGATATTCTAGGGAGTTTTTCTTTTAGCTCCTTTTTTATATAAACTTCATATTCTAAGGTGTTTTTCTTTTAGCTCCTTTTTATATGAACATGACAATTTAAAGGAGTTTTTCTTTTAGCTCCTTTTTTATATAAACTTCATATTCTAAGGAGTTTTTGTTTTAGCTCCTTTTTTCAAAAAAATTGATATTCTAAGGGGTTTTTCTTTTAGCTCCTTTTTAGATGAACATGACATTTTAAGGAGTTTTTCTTTTAGCTCCTTTTTATATGAACATGACAATTTTAAGGAGTTTTTCTTTTAGCTCCTTTTTTATATAAACTTCATATTCTAAGCAGTTTTTCTTTTAGCTCTTTTTTTTTTTAAAAAATAGTTGATATTCTAAGGGGTTTTTCTTTTTGCTCTTTTTTTATATAAACGTGACATTCTAAGGGTTTTTTCCTTTAGCTCCTTTTCTATATAAGCATGGCATTCTAAGAGATTTTCTTTCGCTCATTTTTATATAAACTTGATATTCTAGGGACTTTTTCCTTTAGCTCCTTTTTTAAAAAAAAATTGATATTCTAAGGTGTTTTTCTTTTAGCTCCTTTTTTATATGAACTTCATATTCTAAGGAGTTTTTGTTTTAGCTCCTTTTGTCAAAAAAATTGATATTCTAAGGGGTTTTTCTTTTAGCTCCTTTTTATATATACACTTCATATTCTAAGTAGTTTTTCTTTTAGCTCCTTTGTTTTAAAAAAAGTTGATATTCTAAGGGGTTTTTCTTTTTGCTCTTTTTTTATATAAAAGTGACATTCTAAGGGTTTTTTCCTTTAGCTCCTTTTCTGTATAAGCATGACATTCTAAGGGGTTTTTCTTTCGCTCATTTTTATATAAACTTGATATTCTAGGGACTTTTTCCTTTAGCTCCTTTTTTAAAAAAAAATTGATATTCTAGGGAGTTTTTCTTTTAGCTCTTTTTTTATATAAACTTGATATTTTAAGAGGTCTTTCCTTTCGCTTATTTTTATATAAACTTGTTATTCTAGGGACTTTTTCCTTTAGCTCCTTTTTTCCAAAAAAAAATTGATATTCTAAGGAGTTTTTCTTTTAGCTCCTTTTTTTTTAAAAAAAGTTTTTTTTTTTTTTTTAGCTCTTTTTTTATATAAACTTGACATTATAATGGTTTTTTCTATTAGCTTCTTTTTTATATAAGCATGACATTCTAAGGAGTTTTTCTTTTAGCTCCTTTTTTGTATAAACATGACATTCTAAACTTTTTCTTTTTTACTTAAATATGAGAATCTAACATGTTTTTACCTCCTTTTTTATATAAAATTGATATTTGAAAGGTTTATTTATTTCTTTTTTTAATATAAACTTGCACTTTTTTGTTCCTTTTTTAAGAAAAAACATGACATGCTGAAGGTTTTTTTATTTTTTAATTTGAATTTGAGGATCTTTTTGTTCTTTTCTTTATATAAACTTGAGATTTTAAGGTTTTTAATCTTATGAATAAGAATTCAAGTTTTGTATATAAAGTTTATTGATTGTAATTCTTTGAAAATATTATTTATACCTTTTTTGCTTTAGAAGAACATATTGTTTCTATAAAGAGTGTTCCTATTTGAGGTTTGCAACTGAAAGCAAAAATAGATGCAGGGAAATATGTCAACTGTGTTTTAATATCTTTCATGTATTCAGTGATGAATAGGAAGAATATTCAGAGCATTTGTTGATGGCATCCATTCTTCAATGAGAAATGTCCACTCACATCATCATTTTTAACTTGTAATTTTATAAAATACAAGCATTAGCATATTTGATGCCCATGATCCATGATGGATAAATGTGATACATGTCATATGACGTCAAAAAAAAATAAAAAGGAAGAAGCAGAATAAAGGCAGTGATGAAACATTTATTTTAATCTTCTTTCTTTTTAATCATTTCATCCCAAGCAAGGCAATAAAGCCACTAAGATGTAAGAAGTTCTTGTAAAAGAATGAGAAAAAGACAAACATCATTAAAAAGAGAGAATAATAAAAGAAGAAGACAGAAGATAACAATTGATATTGCATTTAATTTTTTGAAGATCAATGTTGACTGGAAAGCAAGAAGCCAGAAGAGAGTTCCACAAGCAAGAAGTGTAAGAAAAGAAACTGTTAGCATAGGACTTACAATTTCATCTATCCAATTCAACTATAAAATGATTAAATCTAACTGCTAATCTAGTACTGCACTTAAATTTAAGTCGAGGTACCAAAGAAGAAAAATCATCAGGACAATTACCCTGAAAACATTTATAAAAGAGGCAAAGGGAAGCTACATTACAGCAATAGGAAAGTGACTTAAGCTGAGATCCCAGGTCAGGACCGATAAAATTGCAGATTCTTATTTGGATTTTATCAAGAATCTCTAAATATATAGCAGTATCATCAGACCTGATGTGACAACAATATAGCAGTATCATCAGACCTGATGTGACAACACTGTTCAATGCATGGACGAATGGTAAACTTATAAATGTATGAGATAGATAGAAAAATGGTTTAGCATGACACAGTGAACTAACTTTCCTAGCAGCAGACATAACAATCTTTATAGTAGAATAAATGGAATTTTTCATAAAGCAGAAGTGGTCCTATATATCAATTTCTAATAGAAAGTAATAAAAATATAGATGGCATTATGTAAGTTTTCAAATATCCAATGTAGCAGTGAATGTGTTAATAAATAAATTTATCAAGATCAAGCATAAGTACTTTTATATGGTAATTTCAAATTAAAAGTATCAAAAACAGTTAGCATTATGCAAAGGTTGAAATATTGAAAGCAAGAGTGAATATGTTAATAAATTTAATTTTATTTGATAAAAATATGGCCGCATGGCTGAGAAGTTACAACATTCATTTTCCAACCATCAGACCGGGGTTTGAATTTCACCATGGTTGATTTGTTGGGAAGGTAACTTCTTGATGTTATTGGCCTCAGGAGGTGATCCCGGCATTTGGAAAGTGCCTGAAAACTAAACCATGGGTTGACCCAAGCTTTGTGAATGAAATTGGATAGACGGAACTATTTGGGAGCCATTGATGGTTGTGCTAGCACATAATCACAATTCATCATGAGCGAAGAGTTGAGCATACTGACCTTGTTCAGACAGTTGATCATGCTAGATTATGCACTCTGTCCCAGAAACTGTAACTAAGGTTTGCTCAGCATAGTTGCAGTATAAACCAGTGTATAAGTGTTGAATAAGTTCAGATGTGCCTGAGCATGCATCTGCAACAGGGATTGGCTAGTAGACAGGCATACTTGGATACAAGCAACCAGTCATTAATTTAATTAATAAATAAATGTAAGTAGTCTTATATAGCAATTTTTAATAGTAACTACCAAAAGTAATATCTACAGGTTGAAATGTCCAATGTAGCAGTGAATATGCTAAGAAATTATTTTATTTACCAAAATAAATCATAAGTAGTCTTATATGGCAATTTCTAATGGTATCTCATCAAAAAACATAGATGACATTATGTAAAGATTGAAATATCTAAGGTAGAAGTGATTAATAAAAGAAAAATAGTCTTGTATACCAATTTCTAATGTTAACTAACAGGAACATAGTTGGCATTATGTAAAGGTTGAAATAGCCAAAGCAACAGTAAATATATAAAAGTTAATAAAATAACAGATTAAAAAAAAACTAAATTTTTTTGTGTGTATCTTTTTACCACAGCCATGACATTTTGAATCAATGTACTTCCATTGCCCTGATTGCCTTTTGGATAACAATCAACTTAATTGTCTACCCTATATACTCACACTGGGACTCTGAAATCCAAAGAATACCAATTTTTTCTCAACAGCATCCATGTTTTTATTTCATTCTCATTCATGAATTGTTGCTTTGGAAATGTTGGCTGTACAGCCATAGTTAGCATACTAATAAAAAGATAATTTCTAACTAAAACTGTCTGTTTGAATAAGACACAACTTTTCATTGTATTATTTAAAATCTTTTTTTTTTTTTTTTTTACTCTTTCTACCTTCTGCTTATTTCTATTAACAAATAACCTTTTTTAACTCCTGGCACACTTGAGGCTATAGTTAAACTTTTGCAGCACATGATAATCCAAAAAAGAGAATAACTTTATAATATATTTATTAAAATAAACAAAACAATTTATTATAATTTGTAATGAAAACAATTAAAATTCTTGAATAAACTTACATTTATTTATGTTTCTGTATATTATAATTTACTATTTAACAAGATATCTGAGCTTGATGTCTTTTTTTAAGAATATCTTCTTTATAAGGTCAAATTTTGGACAGGCTTACTCTTAAACCTTTTTTCAAGGATTTTAGCCATGATTGATTTTTGTATTTAATATTTTTTTTTTTTACAGAAAAGCTTACTTTTTATATTATTTTATATATTATGTATAAGTTTATTTATTATAACAATGATATACTCAATCAATTCAAAGGGGTTTTAATTTTGATAAGTACACTTATTGGGCATTGGACTTCTTTTGAAAATGATTTAATTAATGACCTTTAAAAAAATTTTGTGACACATCTACAATACTCTCATAGCACAGCAGTGTGATGCCACACACCAGTTTAATATTACTGTTTTAAAGAATATGCTTGAAATCTCGCATAAGAATTTGTAAGAAATTTAAACAAATTCTTTATAAAGTTCTTCCTCAATTATCTGTACCTCAATTTTTCAGACTTCAATTATCTAGATGTGAAATGAAGAGAAAGACTGAAATCATCTGAACATTTTCCAATTATCCAAACTAAACACATTTTAATATTTTATCTCAGACAAGCATTTTGAGAATTTAGAAAACCATACTCAACATTCAAAATTTCAATTTCAAACACTTAAGCCATGATTATGCTTGACAAATGTCTAAGTTGTTTGTGTTTTTCAGTGAGAAGCCATCCTTACAAATACAACTATTTTAATTCAGCTTCTAGAGTTAGCAGCAGAAAAAGATGAGGCCAGTCAGAAGTAGATAAAATTTGAGATCTTTTTTATCAAGAATAAACTGGGCAAAACCTTGAACAAAGCATTTGAAAATGTTATTTGATGATAAAAATATTAAATCTCTTTTAGAAAATGACTTTTATCTTCATTCTTTTTCTTTAATTAATATATTCAATTATCCAAAGTTTTGTATTATCCAAATATATTTTTTCAACCACCTGGATAATCAAGGAATTACTCTATAAGGTTATTTTTTAATTACTGTTGTTTGGGGTTTTATCAGTTTTATTAGTATATGCATTGTATTTACATGAAATAGAAAAATTATATTGAATCAATTGCTAGATGTGCTGCTAGGAAAGTTGGATCACTGGTCGTACAACACAGTGTTTCTTGCCAGAATCCATCTTGCAAGTTTATAAATTTATCATTCATCAAAGCATTGAATATTGCTGTCACATTTGGTCTGGTGCTCCTGCTATATATCTTGAAATGCTTGATAAAATCTAAACAAGTGTCTGTAATGTTATTGGCCCCAACCTGGCATATCTACTTCAGTCACTTTCCCATCGTCAAAACATAGCTTCCCTCTGTATTTTCTATAAATATTTTCCTGATAATTGTTCTAATGAGCTTTCCTCCTTGGCATCTTGACTTTATGAATTTAGATATAGTACTAGATTGACAATTAGGTCACTATGATTTTATTGTTGAATTATCTAGATGTAACTGTAAGTTTTATTCTAATAGTTTCTTTTCTCACACTTCTCGCCTGTGGAACTATTTTCTGGTTTCTTACTTCTTTGTCATCTAAGATTTTCAAACATTTAAATGCAACATCAATTGCTATCTTCTGTCTTCCTGAAATCTGTTCTTTCATTGGCCTTTATCTTCACTAAAATCTTCTCATTTTCTTACACTCTCGGTAACCCCTTTTATCTTAGTGGCATTATTGCCTTGTTAGGGGTGAAATGATTATAAAAAAATAATAATAATCTAAAAATATAGTGAGAGAGAGAGGGGTGAGAAATTTCTCCATATATTAATTTGTTTATGACTGAAAACAAAACTAGGAGAGAAACAAAACTATAAAATTGTAGACTAAAAAAAAATCTTTAGATATTGACTATTTTCCCTTGTGGAAAATTAGAAGTCCAAAAGTGGTATTAGCCAACTGATAATTGTAAAATCAGCTTAGAAAATATTAGCTTGTTGGCAGGGCTTAGAATATGCATACCTTACATTGTGATAAGACCCCACCAAAAGGTGTCACCTTCCAGATGGGTATGTACAGACATGGTTTGTTCATTATCCTATTATTCTGTCAGATTGTAATCCATATTTGATCGCAATTCACACATACATACATATACGTACATACATCTATCTATCTATCTATAGTAGTGGCATCCTAAATTTCCAGGAACCAGTACTATAAAGGCAGGTAATCTTTACAAACCTATTCTGCTTATTTTCTTTTCAATCTAAGAATGGAAATAAATCACTTTATAGTATCAAAAAGAATTAAATAATTTTGATAACTTAATAAAAAATATATAAAAAGATATTTCCAGATTGAAATTCTTTTCTTATATTTCTGTTCAGAAGTATGATGCTTTTTGACTCTAGTGTTATCAGCTGTGTTATGGTCTCTTAGTCACATTCAAACTGAATCACTGTAGTCAGTCCCAAAGGTCCAATGGAAGACCTATCAAATTATGACTAGATGATTTTGCCACATTTTTTCAATAGGCACACACACACAAGCATAGCATAACTAACATTTTATGTAGACCATCAGCCATTAATATATGAGATTATTTTTGGATAATCCATCAACCAGTACTACAGTTATAAATGTAATAAAACTACTTTTACTTCTTGATTTCACATTCAAATGCAATATTCAAGAGACAATTACATACAATATGCAAAAGTTTCACTGAGCAATACATACAAATAATGTAAAATTTATTTTTCAATAACATACATTATACAGTTTTTTTTTTTGTGGTGTTAAGCAACAAAAAATTCAAGATGCCAGAAAATATTTATTTCTCATTACAGAATAAAAAACATAATACACGCACACATATATATTTATTATAATTTTTGCATACCAACGAAACAACTTACTCACTACAAAGATGAATTCTTGTTTCGATGCGCATGCATCTCAACTGTCATATAATAATTAATTATTGCTCTACTGTATGTATTGAGCTCTACTATGTATGCATTGAGCCCTCTTTTGAATTAATGCTGTGAACATATATATATATATATATATATATATAATTAAAATGCTTCAAAATTACTATGACTACCACAACCTGATGCAAATTGCTCATCATAAACATAGTCATTTACAGAGGTTTTGAGGAGCATAGAAACAGCTCTTAACTGCTGTTGTTCCCAGGTCCACCCTGACCTAGGGTAGTAGCACCAGTTAGGGTCAAATAGTAAACCTTCAAACAAAAATCAACAGTAATTTTTTATAATAAAATGATCAACAATAGATTTTCCTAGTAAAATTAACAACAATAAATTTTATGATCTACAAAATATATATCTAAAAAGCATACCTTTTATCCTGAAAGTATAAAATTATATACAAAATATCTGTAGTTTAGAGAATATTTAGATCTTGGTATTAAATAACCTCAAGAGGTTGATATACCGCTAAACAAAATCAACCATCCAACAATATCTATTTATAGCAAAATTACCAACAATACATTTTATCTGTAGCTGAAAGTATGCAATTGTGTTCAAAATAGATTTCAACATTAAATAGGGTGGGGTGGGGTAATTTGTGTCATTTTTGTCCTGTTTTTCAATTTGAGTCATAAAAAATTTCGAACTGAGTGGAGCAAGGATTGCAAATCTTATTTATGTTGCAAATGGGGTATTTCAGGCATTTTTATGCACGTCACAGTGTACAAAATAACTTCTTCCCCTAATGATGGACCATTCCACAACAACTACTTTTGTCATAGTTTCAAAATATTAGGTGGGGTAATTTGGGTCGGGTAAAAAAACACTCAATAACAAGCTGAGATGTGAAAATTCATGAATGGAACTGGTTACTTTCAACAAGAATAACATAAGCAAGCTCTAAATATCTATAGAAGCATTTCCATGACAGTTAAGCAGAACATTTACTGCAGTAAAACTCATCCTCCAAATCCATGTTTCTAGGCACACATTTAGAGCACATATAATTGTCACATATAACACAAATTAACAATATCCCCTTCCACACATATAGGTTCTCCATAGTGTCCCACAGAAAACACAAGCTGTGTTAGCCTTATTTTCATTGTCTTCATTGCCTTCCTGCTCTTCACATTGACCTTCATTTTCCATAGCATCAACTAAAGCCTTGCGAGACTTATTGCTTTCTGCTTTGCCTTTCTTGTTTCCGCTTCCTCTTGAAGCCTTCACAAGACAGCTGGAGTTGTTAGTTTTTCTCCTTTGTTTGCTTGCACATGTTTGCGCTTCTTCTTGGCAATTTTGAGTCAATAGAACCTCACAGAATATGTCGAAAAATTTACCAAGAGTTTTTTGGTTGAGATTTTCCATGCAAGCTTTGGTGAGAACTTCCAGATTTCTTAAATGAATCCGATCTCTCCAGTATTGTCTAAATGAGATCATCCAGTCCTTGCCAGGGGAATTGTCCTTGAACACTGTTTTCTTTCCCACACTGTTTAAATAAATAAGTCTTTATCATCAGCTTTATTTCTTCAATTCCGCAAGGCCAGGCTAGAGCAGAGCACTTTTCCAGAGTAATGACTATGAGCTCCTCTTGGTCCGTCAACACCCACATTCTACCAGCTGCAGTTTTAAATGGTTTCTTGGTGACCCAGGATCTCAGTGTTTCTCTGCTAATACCAAAGCTCTTTGCATATACTTACACCATTATTCTGGATCTTGCTGATTGCGGCTTGTAGCACATCTAGGCTATACAATTCAGTTTTGCATTTGTATGTCTGAGCCATTCTAAAATAGAAAAAAGGGACCTGTATCATCAACTGGGCAACATCCAAAATTAATCTCAAATCACTAAATTTCATTCAACTGATATGATTTATGGATACATCTAGGGCTAAATATGCACTAGTTCACACCATTTCTTATATAGCAATGTGACCCAAATTACCCCACCAAACCAAATTTACAGTTTTTCCATTTCACCCAATACCACTCAATTCATTGGTATACTTTTGGATATTTTGATAATTTCCCCATGCAAAATTGGTATCTGAACCTGATTTCTAACAATTCTGAATTTTCAAGAGAAAGTTTGATTTACAAGTAAAAATAAACATACCTGAATCCTCTCTGACATCCAAGAACAAATAGGATGATGCTATTGTTGCAGCTGTATCACAAGGTTAGAGGCTGATGCAATCCATAATGGTAGCAGCTTGCAAGAAATTAACCAGAATCAAAAGTGACCCATATTGCCCCACCCAACCCTAACCCATAGAGGTTGATATGCTGCTAAACATAATCAAACAACCAACCAACCAAGTCTTATATGACTGATATCAGATAAAATCACAAAAAAGTTACCTAGATTTTGGGCCTCATCTTATTTATAGGTCATCTTATACATAGAAATATACTTTATATATACTATTTCTGTTACCATGCAAAAATCTGAACAATTTCAAATTCTCAAATGTGTCTTGTCCTAATAGTTTCAGATAAGTGATTATGTACAATGACATATATTTATATATAATTACTATTTCTTCTTTAAGTTTTACAGATTTATAGATTAGCAGTTATTTTCTTTAAGTAAGATTTAGATATGACTTTTTTTACAATTCCAAGTAAACAGGGATTATTTTTACACCATAATGAAATTTTGATGACTGTTGGTGTATATTACAGGGGGCACAGTGGAGTAATGGATAGCAGCTCAGATTGAGGGATTGGAGACAGCTGAGTTTGCATTCCACTCAGGTTTATTACTCTCATTTATGTGCAAATATTATTGGGAAAGTTATGAATCCATCTCCCCCACCCAACCTATGGATAAATAGTAGGGCAGACTAAGTCCTATAGGCTTGGATGGCAACCAGTCTAAAAGAAGGAAATTATGAATTCAAACTAGATTTCACCATCCTAAAGTGTGTATATCAGCAGCTGGGGACCGCTTATTAATTCAAATTCAAAACTAACCTGAAGAAGATTGGGCTCTGTCAGGCTATCTTGTCCAGGACACACCATTGCTACTGTGGCTGCAGTACATGTGGTGGCCCTGTGACTGTAATGGGTTATAGGACTCATGATTGATGTATATTACATGTGCCACAGAAATACCTCCCACATATTGGTAAGTCATTAGTGGCAATCATGTCTTCATCTAACTAATGTGGGAAGTATATGTAGGAGGTATTTCTGCTGCACCCTGTTTTTCTTTAGTCTTATGAATGAGATTGGTTCTTTTTTTTTTAAATTAAACTATATTTAATGAAGTTTTCTGAGGAATGTTTGAAGTCAGCTAAGACTATTTAAAATAAGCTAATTTTGAGTGTTAATATTTCCCTAGAGTACTTAGGTTTCCAGTTTGGCAGACAGACATATGATATTAATTTAATAGATTCAGGTTTCTCTTTTTTATCTCCTTTAGCAGAGAGTTACAAAGAAAAGAGTGCTGAACTGCTATGTAATATCAATCCTATATGGCAGTGAATGTTTGACAATTTCCTAACAGAGACTTGAGGCAACAGAAATGCATTTCTACAGATAAGTCTACCATTCATCCATGCTTTGAATATTTCTGCTACATATGGTCTGGTGCTCCTGCTATATATTTAGAAATTCTTGATAAAATCCAAAGAAGAATCAGCAATTTTAATGGTCCTGACCTGGTATCTCAGCTTCAGTCACTTTCCCACCACCTTAATGTAACTTCCCTATGCCTTTTATATAAATACTTTCATGGTAATTGTTTGGATGAACTTTCTGCTATGGTACCTAGACTTTATGAATTTAAAAAAGAAGGATGGTGAGAATACTGTGAACAGAAAATGTGAGCATAAAAGAGTAACAGCACAAGAGGCAAGCAGTGAGTTGGAAATGTCAAAATACAGTAAATACAGAAATTTCTGGGAAATGTTTTAACAGAAGATGGAAAATGTGATACTGAACTCTGAAGGTGCATTGGAATAGCAAAAGATGCCTTCCAAAAGCTAAACAAAGTATAAAGAAACAGTGAAAATTTCATTAGAAATAAAGAAAAGAGTGCTAAACTGTGATGCAATGTCAGTCCACGTATATGGCTTTGAATGCTAGACAGTTTCCTCACAAATGAAGACAAGACATGAGGCAACAGAGATGTCGTCCTACAGAAGGATGCTGAGAATACCATGAATGAATCATGTGAGCAATGAGGAAGTTTTATGGAAACAAGAGGCATTTGAAATTTCTGGGACACAAAATGAAGAAAGAGGGCTTAGAGAATTTGTCACTCATAGGACATATTGAAGACAAAAGGGACATAAGGAGACAGTAACCTACCTAATGAGCTTGCATAAATGGATAACAGAACAGGACATGGGAGTAATAGTAAAAAGACAGCTATTGTTAAGAGTTAGAAAAGATAGGAAGTTGTGGAGAACCATAATCGGTCACTTCCTGCAGGGACATAGCACCTAAACGAAGTAGATTCTTCTTAAGGGATCTTCATGGAAACTGAACTGCTGTCAGGGAGATGAGGCCAGCAGAAGAGTAACTGACTCACTCACTTCAGCTTTGAAAACTGTTGATTTCTTGACATTTTCAAACTAAGCTGAGTCAAATAGATTCAAAGTTATATGATGAATTCCATCACACATAGCAGCTAAAAAATATACATATAGTAATGCAATATACAGTAAAAAGACATGATCTTCAAATTATAGGAAGTTGTGGAAATCCATGATCACCCACATCCTGAAGGGACACATTGTTCCTTGTATCACTCTAGTAAGTACCACAGGAAAAATAGTTGGTTCCTAAGTACCTGACTCCTCCTGCTACTGTCTACTTTTCAAGAGTCAGATCCAACCAAAGATGGAGTATATCTTGGCTGGAGCTTTCCAGTCTAGACAGAGTTGAAAAGCGTCTCCCTATCCTTGTGGGTAATGAATTATTTTGCACTTTATAACCCCTTTCCTACAGATGAAATATTGCAAGCCTCTTGGTGTTCTATAGCTATTTCCATGGAAAATGTTCAGACAAGCTACATTCCTTAGTTCCACCAGTTTTGAGCTCCACAGCTAACATCTGCTATGCTATGTGCACTGGGATGGATCATTCTCATTCCATTTT